>JAQBSW010007195.1:0-42594 GCA_029291075.1 Eudiplozoon nipponicum
CAGAAGAAGTATCGCAAAAAATGGATTTCATAAGCAATGTATTTTCAAAACTATTCTAAGGTAATTTTAATCAATTTTAATGTCTAATCCATTAAGAATAGCTTTAAAATAAACATGTATTATTAATTTAACACGTTCTTCTCATATTGATGCGATCAAAATCTAATTCTGAATTAAGTGAATAAAATATTAAAAGCATGATTTTACTTTAAGCACAATTTTGGATATTTTATAACATATATGGAGGAGTTTTTCTATCTTATTTTTTATTTGTTATTACCTTTGCAAGTTGCGTTCGTAATAACGTCACTACCTATATTATTTTCTCTGCAACAAAGATATATAAACATTACATGTTACATTGAATGATGTCAGGTTTACAACGAAAATGAGATAAATGATGTGGATTAGGGCTAGAGTAGAAGGACTTTCCGTAGAAGGATTTCAGAAAGGTTACTATTCGTCAATTTTTTTTATATGTATATTAAATTGCACTATTTTTCTTACAAATTTGACGAAATACTTGTAGTATTAGGAAATGAAGTCGGCACCTACTATATAGTAGATAATAAGCATGGAACGCACATATAAAAAAGATTATAACTTCAGTGCATGCTAACTGAAATTTATCCTTCTAAATATGCAATTACTAACAAATATTTAGAACACTACAATTCGTGAACGCCAAGATATAATCCAGAATTTTCTGTGTATGCGAGTTTACTTGACGTGAGACCTGCATTTTCGTTTAATTTAAATTATTTATTCATGACGGTTTAATCCTCATTATTCAGTTAGTGTTTGCGCTCTGATAATGACTTTGGAAAGAAAACATGTTATTGAGTGTTATTAGTATTCATTTTACTATATTGTGCTACTGCCTATAAGAATGGAATTGGTGGTTACCTCAAGTTCGCAAATTTACTTCATGTAAATAAATCCAGAAACTATTTTTTTAAATTTTTTATGCATGTTTTAAACCACGTCAGCATTATTTGTATTTACGTCCCGATATATGACTGCCCAATTCGCCAAGGTAAAAGTTCTACTTAATTCTTTTAACCGTTAATAAATGAATGTGCTTATTACTAGTTAATTTCATAGTTTGTACGTGTAAATATTTTCCTACTCATTTGATTTTTGTCCAGATTACTAGATATGCTCCCTTTAGTTTAAAGTTAGTTCACCTATTTATGTTAGCATAAGCTCGGATTGGCAAAACGTCGACATTAATTTAAAAAAAACTTCCTAAAACTTAAGATGCATAAAAGATAGTGATTATATATAAGCAGTTTCACTTAAATCATCTTAGAAGAACGATTCACAATGCGTTCTGTTATTTACGAGTTTAGCCTCTGCCATTGAGACTAATATTCCCATACGACGCGAGCATAAATAATGGGATTAGTTCCACTCAATTATTTGAAATGATTAGAAAATCCTTTATTTAATTCAACACTATATTTGTTTGTTCGCTTCACAATGTTTTGCTTTTACTGCTTTGCCAAGACAGTGGACGAAAAAGAATTTCTCATCTTCTTCGTAGCCCAGAGCATTATGTTGTTAAATCAATATATGTATCAATTTCATTTAACATAACATAAGGTGATATTTCGCTTTCACATCACGGCTTACAACAAGATTAGAACCACAATGCTGTCAGTTATAATTCATTCACTCTCACCGCGTAAGATTTTCGCCAACATCTACCTTGATTCTATCCTTTCTTCTTCTTATAATTCGAATTAAAAAATGATTAATTGCCACGAGATATCTGCTCCATTCTCGTAAGCTATCTAATGCTGCCGAATCCTGGATAAGAAGTATAGTTTCCATATACCACTTTACATGTTAGTGGCAGAATCTCGTCTTAATTTACCTTCTCCTCCTTCTGCGAAAGTACTCCCAATTGGACAATCAAAATATTGTGGCACAGTCCTATTTCTCCTCACCCCCTTTTCAATAATCTTTATTTCCTACATACAATGCCATCCTCTGCCTTATCAACGCCAATAACGTGGCGTATACGCAGAAAACTAATTTTCAAGCCTATGCTTAATTTATGTGCAATACAATTTACAATATTATTCCCGTTGAAAAAAGAAACGATGAACGAGTAAACATTCTTCAAATTGAAATTGAAAAAAATTGCCAAATCTATAAAAATATTTATAGAAATGATACTCATTCGAGAATTATCATTAATCATTTCTCTATGCAAACAATTTAAAATCTATAGTATCAAGGTGTCTTCAATAGCCAATTCTAAACACACAAAGGAGGAATTGTCAAAACTTTTCGAAATATGCAGTTGGAATGGATATTCAAATCGCGTAAAATAATCAATAATGGATAAACTAGTAATGGAGTGTGAATTTGAATCGGCACAGGTAGAACATGAAAAATCAAAGTTGACCGTATGAATACAATAATGGAATATACGAAATTTAATTGAATCATAAAAACAGTAACACGATAACGAATTAAACTCAAGTAATTGATATTTTCATTTTTATTGAGCACTCTTCAAAAATTGATAGAATTAAGGAAGTCGCTTTACAACCAAAGAGTTTTTGGATCAGAGACATCCGATGCATCGCCTAGATTGACAAAGTCACATAACTCACACAAGTAACAGCTTTATACCAAGTATGTATTAGGTGTTGCGAGCATAGTAACAAATTAGTTCAGTTGTGACCAGAAGGATAAACGAAAGACACCATGAACGGAAATTATAATCTCATGCACATCTCGTTTCGTGCTTACTGCGACTCATCAGTAGGAGCTGGTATTACGCCCTTTAACCACTATATATTTGGTCGAAGAATGGGATAATAGGGCGGTACAATCTCCTAACTTGAATGATAAACTTTTGTGCGCAGTGCTGTCCTTCTTGTTGTGGATTTGACCGCATTTATCTTGTGCGGGACAATATATATATATATATATATATATATATATATATATATAAGCGTGTGTGTGTATGTGTGTGTGTCGAGAGCTACAAACATTCAATGTTCGTGACTGTATAGAAATTGTGCAGCAGACATTTCCAATCAAGTATAATGTTTGCAAGACTACTAGAGTTGAGAGCCGCATATCTAATTTTGCTTTCCATATATATTCAATGCGGTTTGATCCTCGGTAGTCAGTTTTTCGTCGTAATCTACTGAGGATCATGGAAGGTCGAAACGCGTTAGTGCGTGCGACTGGCGGTAGTTTTGCTATGTTGTTCGAAGACTGGTTAAATACAATTGGATTGATGTTTACTTCAAGATCGCAAACATGATTTAAAGAATCTGTTTATATTTTTTTTGAAAGGCCAAACACAATAGAAAAATTTTAAATTAGGGAACAACCAATCAATTTCGTGTATCACCTCCAGTTCAAGCTCAATGCCCGAGCATGCTTCTTCTGTTTGCATAAATCGAGCTGAATTTTGTTTATTCATACATATTCGTATAAGGCTATCTCCTTCCTCTTATTGACTTTAGTAATTGTCTTAAATGCTACGTTTGGAGAACAGACGTGTGAGGTTTCAATGTTATGTTGAGCTGTTGCCACCGTGTATTCCCCATTTGATTTCAAGCAGGCGTTTAATTTTCAATGTTCTTATATTTCAATAATGAACCGTCTGATCAATCGGTCTACGTAAGTTGATCGAAACTTGCGCATGTATATTAGTATACAATATTTTAGGTCGAAATTAAAGACTGATTTTCTTTGATCACTGGTAAATGCAAATGTATTACCTTAAATAACACTCGGAATTTAGCTGCATTAAGTGTTCATGCTAATTCCGCATAAACTTTATTTTTGTGCTGTGCGGGAATTTGCATCCTCTTTATGTTGGATGTTCAGGGAAATCGTTTTCTGTTCTGGTCCGAAGTACGTCTGTTTCTGTTGTCTTCCCCTTTTGATAGTTGACTCAATTAATTGTCTAGCATAGCCAATAGATATTAAATCGTTTATTTATTTAGTATATTCGTTGTCTTTTGAATCTTGATAAATCAACCTAAATTTTTTTAAAAATGACTACGAAATGTTGATAATTTATATTAGAAAGGCATTAAACTGTTGTAATGCAAATAACATGAATTTTATTAAGCCTCACATTCCAAAAGCATATTAACTAAACAAAGCACAAGTTTGCAAATAGTAGAATCCATTTGACCGTTTTTGCTCTTGTTTAGTTTCGATCTATAGTATCCATAGTTTTTATTGATGAGAATTAAACCTTTCGAAATTGTTTCAGAATCATTCAATTTATATCCTGCAAAACAAAAGCCACACATTTTGTGTAAAATAAACCTTATAATAAATTATTTTCTATAGCCTGACTTATTTTTATGTTGATCCTGATGAGTGCCACTTTCTACCTCGATAGGCAGCTAGCAAGCCTATTTTTAGAAAGTATCTTGCAAACGTATAAGTTTAAGTTGAATAAAATTATTTTATCAGAATCTGATTATATGGATGCCGGCATTATAAACTAATTATCGCTAATAAAACTCAAATACCTGAATGCGTATAATTGTATGCCTATATATTTATTTACTTATTTAAATTATATTGTTATGTGTTCCTTTATTTATAGATATAGACTTAGTTTATCGTTTAATTTGATAATTTATTTTGTTACAGCTACAGAATTTACTCGATAGTTTTCATATGCTTTAAAATCCCTCACCGTATTAGGTTATGTAATGATTTACTAAATTGTTTCTTTCTCACAGCATTTGTATAATCAAATTATGAAAAACACTTTTAAATTTTCACGTTTTGTACGCAGTATATTTTAAATATCTTTTTTTCGCAGACAATTCACTGAAAATGCGATGCTTGCTAAATCATGCGAAGTAATTATTTACGTAATTCAATATTGAAAATGTTTTTAAACAGATTCCCATTCCCGACAGGCTTCATAATTAAATATTATAATTTAAATTTACTTTTATTAATTGTGTCCTTTTTATAACTAAACATTTCATTAATATTAATAAATAGAACCTTGAAACTTTTCTGGGCGAAAATAATTTTATCTGACTCATTTAATGGAAATGCAGTAGGGGTTTCGCTCGACATTTTATAGATTAATATTATAAAGGATTAGCAGTATTTTGGCAACGTTTAAATGATATATTACTGAAATTAATTTGACCGATTTGTGGGGACCTATCTTTATTTGTTGATTAAAAGTAATAATAAGATTGCAAAATACCATTGAACATTAGAATTTGGTAAATCCAGAAATTTAAAAAAAAATTTTTCTAAACAATACTAATTTTATGTAAACTTTTAGATGCATATGCGTAGTTTAGTTATTTTATCTATTAATTTCACCAATTATCATAATAACTCAATTTAAATGACAGATAATGTATTAGTAGTTGCACCGTTGTGTTGTATGCGTGAATAACGCATGTATAGGCTTGAACAAAAAAGAACGCAATACATTTCGAATAGACCTCTACTCCTTTCCATGCGCGTGATGTATGTATCATGAAATGAGCGCTGAAGATGTACACAGCAAGGACAAAATCCCAGGCTAGAAGTTGGGTTTAATTTGCGTTCTTATGCTATATTTAGATAATATACGTAATTATACCCAGATAATGACTCGTAGAATGATAAAATTTGTAATATTTTTAAGAACATTTGCTAAAAATTGATAAAGATTTGTAGAAATAGATAGGTTCGGGAGAATATCAAACTTATAAGACAGGAAGTTTCATTTCTTGATTAATGTGTTATTTACACGAAAAGGCTTGCCACGTACTTAAAACAAATATTGCAAATGGTACATTATATACTAAAGGCAAAAGGCAATTTTCTATTGATTTAAAAATAGATTTTGATAAAAACATTTATTATATTCCGTAATAATTAATTAGGTCAAATAATTTGCACGATTTTATGCTAAAATTGCCACACTTTTTCTCATGCGTAAATTAATTTTAAATATTTCTAACTGCCAACGCAAACTAAATGAGCGCACGGCTAAAAGAACTACAAAATCAATGTCAGCCTAAATATCATAAATTTATTCCAAAAATTAGAACATCCAATCATCCATAAACCCAGCAAACGGAGATTTATTCTAGCACGTAAATGTTAACAAGTATGAATGCCTCTTGGATTAAAATATATTGCTGCTAATATTTATATTTTACCAAAAAACGAACTCATTCATAAATAAATATATATAAATGTATACATAGACATGGATAAATATGTGGCCATATATATGAACCAGACTACATATGAAAATCAGACTAGCCCTCATTCTCTTAATCAAATGAAAATTCAGTATGGATATAACTGAAAGTTAGTTAACCGTGTTGCTATTTATTCATTTAATGCTGCATATGTAAATATAATCATATATATAATTTTCTATAGTCCATTTTAGTACAACAAATGGAACATTTTATGAAGAAAAGCTATAAAGTAATTAAGAATATGTTCATTGTGAACAGATGGCCACTTTTATGTTGCGAAAACTTAACAGCGCATATGCATTTCTTCAATGATAATTGACATGGTTTGTTATTTGATTTGGTGAATAATGATTATTTCATTTGCGTAGCTGATTTTACTTCAGTATATATCCAGTCCGGTTGCATATTTGTTATTAATGTTTCAACGGATGATGGAGTTTGGCTGGAAACTGGAATATTATTTTTAGTTTGGTTGATTCATTGATAGTCCAGTACAATATAATGTTAGTCAAAAATTTTAATATTTAGACCGATTCCTGTTGTTTGATATTAAAATACTCGTTTACGCTTAATAGTTTTTCCAACTTTGCCATACACCAAGCTGAAAATATTTAAATTTTCTGAATGCTTGGCTTCAAACATTTGCACTTAAATTTATGATTTCTTGGTAGGAATAATCTTTCATATTCAAATATGTGATAAATTCTTTTTAATTCTGACTCGGTTTAATAGTCTTTATTAAGTTTCTCTTAAAGGATTTCGCTACACTGCTCTTCTTTTAAATGTTTCCCGGTGACCTTCGTTGTTTTTGAATTGCCAGTTTCCAATTACCAGAAGGAGATGCGCAAACATCATCATCATCATCATCATCATCATCATCATCATCATCATCGTCATCATTATTATTATTATTATTTTCATCTGAAACTGCGCTCCTAGATGCGTGATTAATTCTGCATTCCACACAAACTATGACGTCACCACGGGGGCAAAACGCAACCCTTGAAAAATATGACAAGACGGACAACATTCTGAGAAAAAACATCCCTTTTTACAATAGACATATATATATAATATTTCGAGACTGTAATCGTTAATAATACGATGGTTTTCAAAATACCGAGCCTATACTTGGCAACTACAAGGTGGATTTAAAGACAAATATAAATACTTATCTGTTATCTGTTGCAGGGACCATTCATATATGTCACTGCGTACAAGGTATTCTGTACCTAGTAACAAATTTGTTAAAATAGAACCATAACATTATACGCAATTCAACATGAACAAAAGGTGTAATTCCATTAGCACATGCGTTACCTACTGAACATTGACAAATAGGAACTGGTATTGCGCCCTATATGAATTAGATATTTGGTCAAGTAATGTGGAACAGAGAGACGGTATAATCTGTAATACGAATGTGTATTCGAGCAGTATTTTAGTTAACGAAATATAAATAGTTCGTCAATGGGACTTCAAAGCTGCCTCGCTATATATAATATTTACTTAGTATGTAAGGAACATCAGTACAATGATTTTCAAATTTCCAAAGCTGCTCATTGTACTGGTAAATTGGCTTTGAAAATTCCGAACTTTTACCGTTTACCTACACACTGGATTTCAAGTTATGCTAAATTACTTCAAAACTGATATATAAATCTAATTCTGAAACAAGTTTATACCAGAAAATCTAAAAAAATCTATCTAAATCATTTATAATAATACGTGGTTATCATAGCATCATTCAATTAAATATATAACAGTTATATACTATTCGTTGCGAAGAACTAAAATGCCTACAATTTTGCAATAGGTAATGCGTACCTGGTGAAAAGTTATTATAAATATGACCATAATTATATAAACAAGCAGCATTAACAATAATCATAATATAAACTGCACATGTATTTCGTAAATAATGGCAAAACATCATTAGTAGCCTGTACTGCGGCATCTACTCTATATATTTGGTCAGGAAATATCGGACTTTAGGATGGTACAGTCTCTTATAAGAATCATTACTCAAGCCGTAGTGGGCTCCGAAATTGTTTCTTCAATATCAGCTTACTGTGGATAATATAAACCAAGACTGTAAAGGGCATTAAGATGTTAGTTTTAAAATTATCGAGTCCATACTAATAACCAACAAAGTATATTTCATTATAGGCTAGATTTCTTGAAGCATTCGAGAATTAATACTTATGAACACCTGTTACTCCAGCAAATCTATACTCTCTGGCCTCGATCGACGTGAGTTATCATATTTTGTGGTAGCCATTATATCATTTAATAGAATATGAAATCGCTATATATCGTTTTTCGAGGCAACTAATATATAAGCAATTGTTTATTAGACATTGCGCACGTAGTAACTAATTAAATAAAATAGGACATGAAATTTATACCAATATCAGCATATACGAATGATTAACGCCATATACACAGGCCTTTCTTTCTTAATGACGACTCTTAAGCGGACCCGGTACTACGCCAATGTCCACCATATCTTTGGTAATGTCGCACATCTTCAGGTACGGACTAAAGAAAATAAATTTGTCAAAAGACTTCACAAATCTTTTCTGCAGAAATTATTTAGAACTGTCCGGATAATATGGAGCGTATTTGTGAAAAGTGGCCTGCGACCATTTACATCAATTTCTAATTTTTTAAATGTAAGTTTAAAATCTGTTATATATTTTATATAACCTATGCTCTTAGTATGGAACCAAAAAATATCGGATCGCATTATAATAAGTCCTATCAAAATTATATTATATTGTGTTCGCCAGTAATCATCTCAGCGAACAATAATATCATAATAACCTGTCAAGCTGGATCATCCACTGTATAAATATTCTCAAAGATTAAACCGGCTCAGAAACGGATTGCAATAAAATCGGCTAAAAAATTTATAATAACATTAACACTAACAAAACCGAAAATAACATTTATAGAGGTAGTTGCTTCAACAATTAACACATCGTGATTTATTATTAAAGTGACTCAACAAACCTTACACGATGTGACATGGCAAGCATCAGACGAAGAGAAACAAATTGTACATCAGTTATCCGAAAAGGGAAAGGCTAGCTTAAAAACTTTCTGTCAGCATAAATATGTCTATATCTCACGCAGTACTTAATTATAAATTGATGATCACACGGCTATCTGACTTCTGTCATATTTATTATTGCCAATTTTATATTTTTCATTACAACCAACTTTTAATTATTTATTTAGTATAGTTTTCTAACAGCTATTTCGGTAGACACGTTCACATCTTAAAATTATTCGCAAATTTTGGTCATAATTGATCTTTATCCTATTAACCATGTAACTATAGCTGTTAAATAACGAATAATTTTCAACGAAAAACTGGATACTTATTCCTAACTATAACTAAATAGATATGTGATATTATAAGCAGTGTAAACACTAATTTAAAGGACAAATAGAGAAAAGTCGACAAATACATTTAATTATTTTCAAAACGTATCTACGTAATAAATTGGAAAATAATTAGGAAAATAATTACCATTAGGTTAAATTGCCATAGGTAATTAATTTGCTTGATTATATCATATTTCCGGTCAGAAATTTGTTTCTCTGTCAAGTCGCCTTGGTCAACCTGATGAAACTGTATTTGGTGTGCAACTTAAAGTCATAGTTTTGTTGGGGTTTTAAACGAGTACTCAAAATTAGTCGCAAATTTCCTCAGAACTGATCTTCATCCTCATAAATATGTAATCATATCAGTTAATGAACAAACAGAGTACAATGAAAAACTGGATACTTATTCTTACCTATAATTAAATAGTTATATGATATTATATGCATTGTAGACGCTCACTTAAAGGACAAATTTAGAAAATCGATATATACACATCATTTGTTCAAAATGTTATATGTGCGTAATAAATTGGTTAAATTGCCAGAAGTAATTTATTTGCTTACTTATACCATATTTCCGGTCAGAAATTTGTTACTCTAACAATTCGCTCTTAGTCAACATGATGGAACTGGATTTGGTGCGTAGTTGTACACTCATAGGTTTGTCAAGGCTTTCAATGAGTACTCGGAATAATGTTTATTAAGCCACTAATTGGTAATAAGATTCTATTGACTTGGTTATTTAAATACTAAATCAAATAAAAATATTTTTTTGACAGGCTTCAACATGTTGAATGTTATTATCTCAGTTAAAATTTAATTTTAAAAATATTTTACGCCATGAAAACATCACAAATATTGCAATACGACATGCAGCGTAGAGGAAACCCTTTTTTTAATGAAGACATAGCTAGTCCTGCCATGTGAGGCCAGAGCTAAAATTCCCGACCGATATTTTGTGACCAGCTTTAGGCCTCAAGCTTACACAAGAGAAGACTAGTGCTTGCTTGCATTTTCTGTCGTGCACTAAATCGACTGAGCCAGCGTTCTTTTAAGCGCACAATATTTTTTTCTGTTTTTTTTACGTTTTCTTGTACAAACTCAATACTTCTGATAAATTCATCGAACATGGAGAGAATAAAAATCAATCCGCTAGGCACCATAGCCAGTTGACCTAACGAGACCTTATGCAAGATTTATTTCGTTATATTTTATTAAAAGGATAGGGACGACCAATTCTTTTTCACTGGCACCTAGTAAAATACTGATAGTAGCTGCAAATAGCTTGTGCATGTATGGCTAACACAACTACGACTGCAAATTTTTAACGAGATTCGCAGTATTAGAATGTATCAATATTTCATGTCAAAAATCAATTAATTCTTTATGAACCATGCCCTCATTTCCGCACCTAAATGCAGATTTTAAGGTTCAAAGCTCTTTATAGTGCAGAAACCAGTTTACTGTTTTATAGCTACCTGGCTATTTCTAGGCAAGTAGCACCCATGGCCTGTTCTTTGGAGACCTTGACAAGTGTCGATACAGAAAACAGTAAAAATTCTGCTTGGAGCGACGGCCGCAGAATTCGCGATACCTGATCCATTGTCAATCGATGCATCGTGTTCCTTTAGATCTTCAATAGCTTGATGTTCAATTTAATATCCAACGACTTCTAATGCACTGGTACATTTGAATCGTTAAGGACATCTATATGACCATCGATGTTCAAACATCTAAACTTTCGTAGAATACTCTTTACTGTATATAGTTATTTTTTAAGGTGAGAATAGAGTTTTACTCATTTTCTTGAAGATGAGATTTACATATTGTTCAAAACGTCCGTAGGCTTTTATTATTGCTTCTCTGCTTACATCTGAGGCATTTGTCAAAGGCTGTTATGACCTCTTCCGGCCATCGAAATCGTATTTCAGTAATAGTTAGCTTGTACAACTGTTAAAAAGTATCAAAAATTAAGAAGGTATGATTAATACAAGATTATCATGCCAATAAACCGTCGCAACTTTTTTTCTAGTGGTAGACACCAGATAATACATCAAGCAAATGTAGAAATGAATAGCCCGGAAACTGCAGTTTCCGATTTTTATCTGCATTTTTAGGAATAACATTTATTCGTCATTCCTCGGCATTAACTATAATTTTCTGCAATGAAGCATATAATTTTTTTCAGTGGATGCCAAAATGATACATCGTCAATGTATGCCGCTGTACAGGTTGAATCGGTCATAAAGTAATGCATCAGTTTTCTGAACTCATTTAGTGCGTTTTCGGGCTAAATGATGCACAAGTAAATTGGTAATGGTGTTTTAATACCTGCAATGCCCATTTAAAGTGGTCTACGAGCTAGACGCCATTTTTCTAAAAGCCCAGCTTCAGATGAAGCACGGCAAACCACTTACCTTACGTTATTTGAATGTACAGATCAAGAAAAGCAGGTATGGTATATGGGTCAAGTTTGCTCATATCGTATTATAGTTGATAATTAAACACTGATCAGAGCGAACCAACATTCTTCGTAATGTCAACAAATCGAACTCTAAACACTGATGCAGCTAGCTCTAATATTCTGACATCTATTAACTCTTGTGTTGCTTAAGTAGCTAACGCGAACGTTTTCGGTGATGTTCGTCGTATTCTTGATGGTTTGCAACGCACTTTTAATTCAAGCCATAGTCTATAGAGATCGGCTTATGGCTCGGGAATTTCGGTGCAATTAATTGGCTGGAATTTTGTGTCATATTGAATTCAATACACTGTAGGCTACACTAGAAACAGATGTACTACACAATGTGCCGGGGTGCTAAATCTTGACTGTATTTCAATCCGGCCCTTCGATCTAAACATACATATATGTTTTTTCTTCCATGCAATATTGCTTGTCCTGTGACACAGTTTCTACACTTCTTTTCTCTTTTCGGTTGTCTGATTGTGAACCGACTTCAGAGTATTATGCGGAGTCTACTCCATAAATCTGTAATTCTGAAATCCAGTTTGTCTCTCGTTCCGGGCAGCATGTTGGCTATCAAACTTTTATGAGGTGACATACTTATTGACTCGATATTTTCGTTTTGTGGAGTACCATTTTGATAATGTTGTTCAATTAGTGATATATTGATTATTTCTGCTTCCATAGATGTCGATGTCTAGTATATTTCAAAACGTTCTAAGCTACTATTTAACAATAATTGATTGCGCGGATGTGGTAACAATGCTTTAAATCAAGTTTGCGAGCTTGAAGTAAACACCAACCCAATTGTATTTAACCAGTCGTCGAACAACATAACAAAACTACCGCCAGCCGCAACGCACTGACGCGTTTCGACCTTCCAAGATGATCATCAGAGTACGACGGCAAACTGACTATCGAGGATCAAACCGCATTGAATATATATGGAAATCAAATTCAGATATACGGCTCTCACCTCTAGCAGTCTCGCATACATTGAACTTGACTAGAAATGTCGGCTACACAATTTCTATGCAGTCAGTAGCCGACATTTCCAGTCAAGTTCAATGTATGCGAGACTGCTAGAGGTGAGAGCCGCATATCTAAATTTGATTTCCATATATATTCAATGCGGTTTGATCCTCGATAGTCAGTTTGCCGTCGTACTCTGATGATGATCATGGAAGGTCGAAACGCGTCAGTGCGTTGCCGTTGGCAGTAGTTTTGACATGTTTAATTTGTTTATAAAATTCGTTTCTTAACATAAATTAGGTGGTGGACATACAATTAGTTATTATGTCCCTAGTAATACTTAATGTCAATTTGTCGCCTTATATTATATCCGTAAACTCCGTTAGACAACCATTTACATAATCCAATGTCACCTGTACCGATTTATACAACAATGCAACATGCAGGATTGCCAGTCTATCATTCTCTATCAACTTTTATTTATTAATAATGTCATTTATCTTATATGACATATTAAGTGTATAATCTGAAAAATAGGTATATTTTCTAATTTTGTGGCAAAGAAATTTAAAAATGTCAAAAATTGGAGAACTTTTAACATTCGTAATTAACCATGTTTATGAATCTTCACTAAACCATATACATTCGGAAGATTGCATTACGTTGTCGTAATGTGTTCTGAAGCACTAAATCTAATTCCTCAGATATGACAAGGTCCTTATTTATTTTATTATTAACCTCATCATTATTTAATTACGCATACATTTCAGCATTATAATTCGACTGTTTCATTAAAACCGTTGCTCAACATCAATCCGGATCAAGACACGTTACACTGTTGAATGAGTACTGTGCTCTTAGACATGGCAATTCTTAACACTATCTTTAACATTTACCTTCATGTTCTAACACCAGTTTGGCTACATCTTTTCAAATTTAGTTATATCTTTATCTGCAAGAAATTTAATAATATCGATTGATACCTTAATAAGCTCATTCTTTTACATGTATTAAATAAGAATGGCTGAGTTATTTTCCATGTTAATATTTTATTCTTGTTTTCCCTGAGATCCATTTACGAACAATTAACCATCTGTTGAGAACTAGCATAATCATTATCATTGTTTCTCAAAGGTATATAAATTCTCAGGTTTACTACTGTCTTGTTGTGTCTCTGTCTATACATTTCAATTTCTCGATTTGTAGCTTTTTCAGTAAACTTCTCTATGTATTTAAAGTCAGGCATGTAAAATTTTGAAAACATTACAGATATAATTTTAGTCTTTTCTCTAATCAATTGAAAATTTCGGTTTATCTAGTTTTCAATCAATATTTTAATTAGGGCATACAAAGCTTATTTTTAAAAACTGCACCAACATTAACTAACTGAAAATTTAGACTAAGCCTAAATCATTTGAGTTTAGCTTGCTTAGATTTATTAATGACCCCAAAGTTGATATTGGGAATGATGTACCGAGTCGTAATCATACAGTTGACAATGAGTGATAATCCAATATTTGTAGTGGATATTAAAAATTGTATGAAAGCCTTCGGAATAACCGGATCAGTCAGAATCCAAGCGTCAAATAGACTGACATGGCGTGCGCCTATAAATAAAGAACAATCTGATCAATCATCGATCGCGAAGATAATGAATACCATTTTTTAAATCAAGTTTGCGAGCTTGAAGTAAGCACCAATCCCATTGAATGTAACCAGTCGTCGACCAATCACGAGAGGCAATCGTCGATAATTTGTAACCAAATTTCACAGTTCGCTCTACCAAAACGATTAAAAATATGACCACTAAAATAAACATTTATGACAATATTGCCAATATGTGCGAATTTAAATAAAATAATGCTTTGTTTCTAACGGAAAACTATGATAAACACGCGGATAAAATATTAGTAACTGCCAGCTCCTATATTTTCCAACTTCAATTATTTCTGCTAAATCAAAATCTGTCTTCCTTGCATTTGACACCATTCTTCCGCTGGTTGAGAAAGTAAAACTTCACTGAACATGTGGACAATTACTAAATATTAAACGTGATCGAACCAGAGGGTTTGACGAAACTTTGATTGCTTGTCTAAGAAAGGGCTCTTACAGAATGGATTCAATTAAATATCCAGACATCAGAATTTATGATTCGTAGTTGATAAATTTTGCATGTTATATTTCTTTTACAACAACAAGCAAATGCCAGTGAAAGTAAAATCATTAAAAACTGTTTGTATATATATACTTTTGGATTTGAAGGCGTATTTTCGAAGCGGTTATATGAAGTTGGCTCTACTACTTCAGGTTAACACATTCGTATAGGAGATTTTACAGTCCAATTTTCGCCTATTTATCACCAAAATATATAGTGGATATGGGGCTTAATATCGGCTCCTACTAATGAGTCGCCACGAAGCACGAAACAAATTTGCAAATAAGATTATGCTTTTTGTTAATGCTTACTATGTTTTATCCTAATACATAAAGTCAAAGCATGGTTACTTTAATTGAACAGATTTCGCTAGCATCTAAAACACTCCAGTTGAGCATGAACCGTACACAGAAACATTGTCGCGAAATGTAATACTCCCGAGTTGTATTTAATGAGGAAGTTCGAGATAAGCCAATTCATCATTTATAAATCTCATACTCGCATCATTACAAGCATTGTTTTAAGCATGAATACAGCTAACAAAATGGTTTTTATGTGAAGGTCGCAACCTTCATTTAATTAATCGTTATCACTGCCTGCACAATCAACGATCGTTTAATTATATTATTATTCCATTCAATACATCTTTACCAAGTAGAACGGTAGTTGTTCTACAATTACAGATTGTGGATGGATAGTTCGAACTTTAAGTATAAAACGATATTATATTGGCTCCACCTGATGAAAAGGCAAACCAAATTCATAAGTTCGTATATAACTGTAAACAGTGTGTCGCGTGCGGAAGTGTGGTGCCGTAAATAGTCACAGACTCCGAAGCAGATGTGTCCAGGTTCGAGACCTATCTGTGTCAAATTCCGGACAGTACTTGATGAGATCCCAACAAGGATGAATTGCCTTTTATAAATTATATAATGTTTAAGTCATACTGATAAATGTATGTACATAATGAGACAGGTGCTTATATCAAGATCGCAACCTTGATATAAATACTTGTTATCACCGCCCGCGCAATCAATAATTGTTTAAGAAAATAGTGGACATGACAACTATTTCGAAGTCATTTTGAAACCGAAAATTGGAAGTTAATGGTGGATGATCCTAAAGCAGTATCCAATATTTCGAGGTAACGAATTGTATGTCAGAAGACGGAATGACGACCACTCATGCGTCCTGATTAGTCTGGGCAAAATCTTGGTCGACAAATAACAAATAAATATAGTCTACGTTGATAAGTCAAACTAATCAATCACCAGGACGAACTTCAAAGCTAAAAATGTTGACGTGTGGATGCGTACATTTTCTAACAGCATAATTTATTATGATGATAAAAATGCGGAACCCTGCTGATTGTATAAAACGATTACGCAAAAATATTGCAGAACATTACCTGACCAGTAATCTATGTGAAATTGATTTGTACAACACTTAAAATATAAGTGTGTATCATGATTCGATCAAATATACATTTACAAACAGTACAAAACTAAGTCAAATAATTCGTGGAAGTCTAAAAATGCAGCTATTATAGAAGTGTCTGTGTGCAACTTGATGGATTTACCTATCAACTGTACACTTTCGGTTTTGTTCAGATCCAACCTGCTTCTACCTTAGATGTATTACACGTAAAGCGTTCAACCAGTGTGCGAAATTGTAAACGAATAACTTGGATATGTCTGAAGGTAAGTTATAACAGAATTGTTATTTTATTTGGTCCTGAGCTATCAGTACCGTCACCTCTTTACACGGACTACTTAAAAGATCAGACATGGAATTGCACTATATATCACCATTAAACTCAAACAAGGTCAACACGAAATACCCAAAACATGCAGCTTTGTGACATTTAAGATTAAAGTTTGCATTATTTGTATCTAACTCCGTTAAAGGTTCTAGATTTTTATTCTCAATTAGGAAAACTGGCATAAGTTGTTGATCACAGATAAGACAATAATATTTTTAATTGTATTGTCCATTGATCTCCAAGTTTAGCTGAGATTTTCCCAGACAATCATGAGAACCCCCGATTAAATAATGACATACATAAATGTACACAATACATACGGTATGTTAATGATATTTTACTTGACCTCAAAAGCAGGTCACTATCCTGAGCATTACTTGAAAGTTTCAATAAAGGCATTAAAAAAATAAATTTCGCGTCGAAACATGAGAAGAATGTTTGCCTGCCTTTCACAGAAATACTACTAAAGAAATATACTAATGTTTATTTAAAAAAACAACTAAACATTAACCAACCTCGACCGCGCAGTATTTGCGTTGTAGCGGTTTTGTGAATTTTCTACATTAATTATCACAAGTTCGCGGCTGTTTTTCAAGAATTGACTAATTAGTCAATCAATATTCAAAAGATGATAAATATATCAAAGCAACAAACTATCTGGTGCCTAATTGAGTCAATTACTAAAAGGCGAAATCAAAAGTAATAGATGTATATAAGACAAAAAAGAAATTTCTTTGCTTGAGCATCCTATTTAAGGGAGATACTATTTCCCACACAGCGCAGAAGACAGTTTAAATGACATTAACATGTACATTTAAAGCAGCTAAACTAAAAGTGTTATTTATAGTAACACATTTTCCTTTAGTAGCAATCAAAGAAAAATAGATATATATGTCGACATCTAATCTTATTTGCCAATATGCATGCACAAGTTGTCGATTAACTTACGTAGGCGGATCGACCAGACTGTTATTTACTCAAATGAAAGAATACTGAAACTTAAACACCCGTTTTAAATCAAATTTTGAATAAACGTCTGCAATTGCGCAACATAGTGTTGAAACCCAACACGTATGTTCTCCAGACGCAGCGATTAAGATCATTACAAAATTCAGTAGCATAACTGAATTAGCTACATTCGAAGCTTTATGGATAGACATACTGTAGCCAGTTTGATGCAAACAGAAAAAGAACATTTTCGGGCATTTAGCTTGAACTGGAGTTCATGTAGGAAATTGATTGTTTGTTCTCGTACATCATATTCTCTCCAAATTTTCATTTCATTTCTCGTTTGACCTTTCAACAAATATAAAGATATGGTAATTTGTAGATAATTGAGATGAATATGTGAAAGAAATATTTTTTGTAACAAATAAAATTTTCGTTCATTTTCACGATTAAATATCGGCTCACAGACTCTGTATAATTTGGCATCGTGTATATATAAAATCATGATTTAAAGCCGAGCTAGCATGCATTTGATTCTAGATTTTAGAATCAACTTATATTTATCGGAGACTTTGTGATTAATATTTTGAATAAAATTAAAGACAGTACGCGGAATTGTCTACAATTTTACGAAAAATAATACTTTAGACATTATCATTTCTGAATATTCACAATTGAGGCTAACTTACGTGGATTTGAGATCATTTTATATTTTTATTGTGAGGAATTCGGCATGAGTATACTAACATACACTTAGGCCTAGTTTTAAATAACTTCATAATTAAAAATATATATGAGATTCTTTTTCTTCTTAACATGCGAGCGAGCGTCTGTACCATGCTTTTTAGTATGTTTCGCATTTGTTTCAATGGGGATCTTTAATCTTTCTGTGTTAAGTTGGCCGATTGAAAGTATTCATGCAGTGGGTTTCAAAGAACTTGGTGCAACCAGATAACCTACGCCAATTATTTGGTAATTTTGGTTCTATTTTATAAGCACAACCTATACCAATTTCCGATTTATCTAACATAAAAACAAAAGCTTCATGCTGTACAACTTACCTTAGTTCAATTTATGGTTATCTTACTCAATAGTTTTTGACAATTTTCAATAATTTATACGGCTTGATCATTTGCTTGGCATTCGACTTATTCATTGAATTTACAAGAAAAATTTCGTAGGAAGAGAAAAAAGACGAAAGTAAAGGTAAAAATATAGAATCGGAAATTGAAGTGTCCGCAATAGCTTGCTTTTGCTTATCCACTCCCGACATTTGATTCAGCAATAAATCGTTTTTAAACTATTCATGATTAGGTGTGGGCTGGCGGCATCAGAAAATAGACCGTTTCTTCTAGCAAGTTTAAATCGTACGTTAAGCTGCATAATCAAAAACAACTGGTGACTTTGCACGATACCAAATGTCTGTATCTAATATATCCCGTCAGAGCGTTTGTTAATATTGACAATAAGACTAACTGACGACCGCCGAACGTTAATAGGGAAAATTTAAACTCCTACAGGCTAGAACGATTTCTGAACATGAAACTACACAAATAATGCTGTAAATGAAATTCAAGATCGTAACAAGGCTTACAGCCTAAACTGAGATCTTATTTGTACACGTTTGAGTTACGTATTTTGGTATAAAATGTTATTCATATTTTTAATGTTGGAACATGTTCATATTGTACACGTATTTATTTACAGTACTCCGTTTTACAATATACATACCAGTTAAAATTATAGCCAAATTACAAAAATTGATACGTTTTAATGAGAATGTATTTTTTGTCAACTTTTGTTACTCAATACTACACATAATCCGATTTTGTACATTTGAATTTCAAATAGAATGCACAAAGATTAATAAGCTGATGAATGCAGACACTTTTGCAGAAAAAATATAAATAGATAACTTTTACGAAATCTGTGGAGCTTGGCGACAAACGGAATCAGTGTTGAAGTCCAGTTGGTACTGCCTTATTGGCATTGAATTTTCTGAACCCCCTTACGTGGGAGACTTAGATTTCCCTTAATGTTTTTTGACGATTTTTTGTTCAACATAGATGCAAATTCCGTATGGATATATATTATCTTTGTAAAATTGCTACTTTTCTTATTAATTTCTTAAAACAATATTCAATGGTAATAAAATTTCTTTATTCTAACAACTTTACACCTATTAGACTTTAGATAACAATATATATATATATATATATATATATATATATATATATATATATATATATATATATATTCTTTTGGATTGCGAGCCTAATGAAATTCATAGTACCCTTTTCATGTGCTAAATTTAAAAAAGAAATTTTATCAGATACAAGAACCGTTTCTTTCTCATATTCTTCTTAAATATCTACAAATGAACATCTCGTTATATATTAATTGAAAGGCCAAACAAAATAGAAACATCTAAACGTGGAGAGAGACGGAAATAAGGGAACAACCGATTAATTCAGTGCATCACCTCGAGTTCATATTTAATGTCTGAAAATGTTTTTTTTCTGTTTGCATAAATCCGGCGGGATGAACAAATTGCAGCCGGATTTATGGAAGCAGAAGATACATGGTCAGGCATTGAGCTAAGAACTATAGTTGATGCTCCCAACTGATTGGCTGTTTCTTTATTTCAAACTCTCTCCAAGTTAAACAATAATTGATTGCGCGGGTGGTGGTAACAATTCTTTAAATCAAGTTTGCGTGCTTGAATTAAACACCAATCTCCAAGTTTACATTTTTTTAAAATTTTGTTTGGACTTCCAATTTATATTTAACGAGATGTTCATTTGTAGATACTTGAGAAGAATATGAGAAAGAAACGGTTCTTGTACCTGATAAAATTACTTTTCTTTTTGCACATGGAAAGAGTACTATGAATATATATATATATATATATATATATATATATATAAGCAGACTATTTACAGTCGCGTCTCATACTGTCACTTGTGGATCATGTCTCTTGGCAGATATGCAGGTATAATTTGTCTAATTTAATATTTTTTTATGTGCTAAAATTATTCTGGCATCATGTGGACCAGAGCCACTTATTTATTTAATGATCAATTAGACGGATTGATGGCAATGTGGCTTCCCAATCTGACATTTTTGACCAGATGCTAAAACAGTCACCACCAACATCAATGACAAAGTTCTGACTACTAATGCACATTCTCATATTCTGAAAGTAGCAGCTTAAAATGCTTTAAAGTTTTATGCGCTGTTACATCATGCTTTTGCTATCGTTGAATTTTTGTTTATTCAACACTTTATTAATTTTAATATTTGTCATTACCTTGTCGTTTCAAACAGCCATGGTCCGCTGTGCTTTAGACCAAAATTTTGTATGTCTAATCGCCAAACTATGTATATTTATATGATATTTTTATGCTTTACGTATATTGTGTAGATTTAGGCAAATCAAGCATACCATGTAGAAAGTATGCTAGATGAAAAGCCCAACTATCGATTTAACTTTAATTTAGCGGTGTTTTCCGTAAGAAAGTTGAGCTATTTAACTCTTTCCCTATTCTTTGTGCTGAAAAGTGATACAACTTCACACATGTATACGAAATTATTTTAGACAATTAGAAAGCTAGTGTCCTTTTAAGATTTGCCCGATCGCTGCTCTAATAAAATTTGCAAAGTCGCTATATACTGATTTATCTTCATATTTTTATTGAAAATGTTGATTCTATCTTTAAAATTATCGACTTCCTAGATAATTGAATATTTTATGCAATAAGCGTACTTACCTGTTTATCTTCTTCAATTCTTGCGAACATATATTTCCCCCAGACTACTTTGAGAAAATTCTAAGAGAAGCTAATCGTTTTATCAGGTATGAATTCACAATGTTGTTTAAATTTTTATAGGAAGAATTTTAAAAATCTACTATATTCCTGTTGAATCTTCGACATATTTGTAAACTTTAATGTTTAAGAACATGTACAAAATTTAGTTTCATGAACTTTATGCCAATTTGAGGCGTAAAAATGACTGCTTCATTTCCTGCCCGTATATATTTACCGAAATAATTGATCAGCATTCGTGTTTTAAACTTCTTAAAAATAACAAACCATGTTTGAATTTGATATATTTGTGCAGTGAAACATCATTATGAATAGCTTAATTATTTGGTCTGGACGTTGTTAGATTAATTCGATGTCAATTTTTGCATTTAAAAGATGCATTAACAAAGAAAACCTAATTTGACATTCATCATGCCCAACGAATTTAAGAAATCATTAGATTTAAGCAAGTTTTCCCTCAATGTTAATAAATTCGTAATATTTCGTAATTTAAAATTCGCAAATTGCAAAGTATTTTTACAAAATTCACAAAATCTACTATAAATATTTTTAATTCACGCATTTTGAAATAATGTAAATAATAGTTTTAAAAAATAAGATTAATCAAATTAATAGAAGTAGTATTAATAGTGGTAGTAGAAGTCATAGTTCTAATTATATTAACAGTAATCGTTAATTTATATTGTGAGTAGTAATAGCAGTATAAGTAGTAGTAGTAGTAGTAGTAGTAGTAGTAGTAGTAGTAGTAGTAGTAGTAGTAGTAGTAGTAGTAGTAGTAGTAATATATGATGTTGTTACTGTTATTGTTGTTTCTGTTGTTGTTATTGTTGTATAAATGTTAGTAGCATTAGTGATAGTTGTAATCGTATTATTCGTAGTATTATTAGTAGTAGCAGCAGTATTGTTATTAGTAATATTTGTTGGAATTATGGTAGAAATAGTAGAAGTAGTAGTAGTAATAATAGCAGTATAAGTTGCTGTTTTTTTGTAGTTGTTGTAGCAGTTGTTGTAATAGTATTCGTAATAATGGTAGTTACTGTAGTCGTAGTAGTAGTAATAGTATTATTAGTTGTAGGAGTAGTTGTAGTAGTAATAGTATTAGTTGCAGTATTAGTGGTAATAAGAGAATTAGTAATAATATTACTTTTAATAGTAGAAACATTTTTAGTAGTATCAGTAGTATTAGTAGTCGTTGGAGGATTATTTGTAGTAATAATAGTATTAGTTGCAGTATTAGTAGTAATAAGAGAATTACTAATAATAGTGCTGTTAATAGTAGCAATATTTTTAGTAGTATTAGTAGTAATGATAATCGTATTCGTAGTGAAAGTATTAGTAATTTTAGAAAAATTTTATTTCTATTATTAACAGTAATATTATTATTATAATTATTATTAAATTTATCAGTAGCAATAGTGGCATTTTAGAAAAATCTATCAGCAATATAAAGGAGTCGTCCACATATTGACGCTTAAAATGAGTCGTTTCTATTATTTCAGCCAACTGAATAGCATCTTATTATCAATCATAAACGGAATGGCTTAATATTTATTTTATAAAAATAGTGGTTAGGTTATTAATCTGTTATTCTTAGACAATTTTGTGCTAAAAAAACCGGATTTACAATTGTGATACGAAACAGAGGCCAAAATAATACTACTTTATGTTATATATATCTACAAAAATGTGTAACGAATATGATTGTAGGATAACTACTTTCAGACATGGAAAAAATATTCACTAGTTTTGAATTTCAAATAAAATTATATAGTTTTGAAGAAGCACGTGCGTTCGAAGTTATCAACTTGCTTACCCAAGAGATAAATATTAGAAATTTGTTTGGTCTCAATACGAGTTGGGCTGCATAACACAGTACAAGAAAATCATTTTCAAATAAAGAATGAAAAAAGAATAACATTTAGCAATGTGCTATAAAAATGTGCATTGTTATGCCAATGTAACAAAAAATTGTTTTTTTTAAGCAGCCATAGATGAAAATTTTTGACAGCGTAAACTTCGAAATATTCAGACATATTTCCGCACTATAATTTGTTGACAATTGAAGAGCAATTCTTTGATATTTCACGTTTCTCGCTCGTCATTACACGCTTAATTATTGATGTATACGCATCGACATTTATTCTTTTCGCGCATCAAATCAGGGTATGTTTAAACAAGCGTGAATTCACATAGGAATAAAAGTTTTGCATATTCGAAAGTTCAGTTTGCTATGGCAATGTTTTGAATAAATGCAAATTCAAATAAACGCGAAATTATCTATCAACCAAGTAGGTCAATCGGAATTACAAATGGATGTGCAAAAACAGCTTGGCAATTTATATCTGTGTGGAAAATAAAATTCGCTTATGGGAATAATGTCTACAAAAATTTCCTTCAAACACGGAGCAGCTAAAAAATAACGACTGCTGTTAAAATGTTAGCCAGCATCATTGCATTTCATATTATATTTTAAATGTATTCGTTTTTAGGATATATTACCTTTTAGGAAAAATATAAAGAGGAAGTTATCAAAATGGCTGCCATTGAAAGAGCTGGATAGGAAAGTGATTTAAATTTTTCTAAAATGGAAGTTAAATTCAATATTACAGTCGTCATTAGTAAAAATACAAATAAAAGAACAAAGTATTTTGATGTAGCGTAAAGTTTTTTGAAGTGTTAAAGTGTGAATTCGACAAACGTGGGTGGGGAAACAAACTGAAGGATCATTTTAGGAGTTTTTTTAATTTAAAAAAAAATTATTCTCAACTTTCTGTAGTCTAGAACGGAATTATACCAGACGCAATGAATCGTTCAAGACATTTACAATTAATTGAATAAATTTGTTTCGGGCAAAGCAGAAGCTTCTATTCATTGTTAAGATACAAGAAAAATAGAAATAATATAAATATAGTTTCGCTGTGTTATTGATTTAGTTATAATCTATACACATAAATACGAGTAATATTAGAAATTTATTATTTAAATCTATTTTGTACAAATTAGGTTGGAATTCTAAATGTTGATCTGCTTTCAGTAGCACTGCTGTTTTGTAGTCGGTCCATTTTATTTTGAGGATCAAATGTCTCCTCCAGACTAAAATGGCTACTTCATGACATAAATATGCCTATGCTATCATCGAATTTGATCTACAATATAAGTTGTGGAAAATCTAAATTATCCTCATATCTAAAACTTCCATTCACGGTTAAAAATAAACATATTAATCAAAGAAATAATGCTATAAAACTGGAGGTATGTAGTATGCACTAGTAAGTATATAGGTTAGTTCTCTATGTACACATAATGCAATGACTTATACTGCGAGACAAACAAATTCCAAATATAAACACCTGACCCATTAATTACTTACATATGTCAGTATAAACTAAGAATTGTATAGTGTAGAAAAGGCAATGTACTGGATGAATTGCCTTTTCTACACTATACAATTCTTAGTTTATACTGACATATGTAAGTAATTAATGGGTCAGGTGTTTATATCAAGACCGCAACCTTGATTATAATAATTGTTATCACCACCCGCGCAACCAATGTTCGTTCAATGTTCGTTTAAATTCCAAATAGCCTGTTTTTCTTCTGCTAAAGATATTTACCAAAAAATATTCAAAGAAGGGAGAGGAGTTCGCACTTGCTACTGTTAATGAACAAATCTGTTTTTTCGAACACCTTCAATGGAAATTATGAACAAATATATTTCTGTCAAGTGAATTCTGACCGCAGAATGAAGAATTAAATGTCCGAGCAACAGGCAACCCCGGATGTCGCACCCCACGCAACGATTCGCAGATTAAACTCAACATTCAACACTCAATATTGAAATAAATTTTGGCAATCCAATATGAAAATTACATGAATAGAAACAATGAATGTTGCAGAATTGTTTAAATAAATATCATTTCATTATTAAACGAGTAAGCCAATATTATTTATGCTGCATAGTTTTTGGAATTGTATCCACGTTTAATATTAATGGATTAAATAAACATTTGCAAAAATCATTATTAAGATATAATATAATTGTGGAATTGGTTTGCACATATTAACAGGCTAAAAAACTTTTCATAAAATAGCAAATGGAATTCGTATTTTGGACCATTATCGTCTTTATTTGGTACTTCTCGTTAAGAGGTAGATTGTCGACGGCCAAGTTTTAGCTAGCAAGCATTTAGTTAAAGTTCATAAAACATTTAACTTACTACACATAAGCTGCTTATTGCATGCTATTTTCAGTTATATAAAAACTTTCCCTTTAGATAGATCTAAGAATTTATCGCATCCAACCAAAAACTTTAACTGACTAGCGCAGATCCTTGATTAGAATACCGACCCTGTTCCAATTTAACAAGTAAAACAAAATCAAAATTAAATGGCAGGACTATTAACGGTCTACAGATGATAAAAATGCACCTAAACTGAGCAAACTAAGCATTAAATTACTTGGCAAATGCAATTGATCCATTAGACCGTTTTTGTCCTTATTAGGAACTCGTCAATTAGTTGAATTTATTTGACACGACCGTGGCTCAAACTGAGGCAAATTTGCTTCTGAGTCTGAAACTCATACGACTGATATATATTCCAAATGTACTTTCTATTTGGACCAGTTGTGTAATACCGGCTCCTACTGATGAGTCGCTAGTAAGCACGAAACACATGTGAACATGAGATTATGCCATTAGTTCATGCCGACTTTGTCATATCCTTTTAGTCCTATTTAAACAAATTGGGTACTAATTACGCAATAGCAAATGCCTAATGTAATAATTCGTTTGTTCAAAGTTATGCAATTATCTCAGCATTTGAAGCATACGCTGTAACTATTTAGTTGAAATGCTTTTTTAATTAACGCATATAATTGTAGTAATTTTCGTATTATTTCTTTAACGCATTACAGACGAAACACCTAATACTGCCACCGGCTAAATTTTAACAAAATCATGTTTAATCTATTTTTAATTTAAAATGGGATAATGTATTAGATGCAATTTGTAAATAATTTACTGATGTTATAATATTGCGTTCCGTAAAATGCTTTCTTGCTTCCGTATTAACGTTTTCATCTAACACATAAATTGATTTTACCCAATATTGCAGGTGCAGAAGTATTAAATGTAACAATTTGTGCACATTTTAATCCATTACAAATTACTCGTCAATTTGCATAACAGACGATTAAGATCACATTACATTGATAACAAATGCAATTTATTTATTAACATTTTCATTAAAACAAGGAAAATGATTAATGCTTCTAATCCAACAGTATACCCGAAAACTGTGGGAAAATGCGATTAATGTACTAATAAAAATTTTTATGCATTTATTAGCAATCCTGGTTTTTGTAATGTTAAATATAATCAACTAATTATGGTTTTATGGATCTCTTTTTATAAATATAATAAATTTACGCATCCAGCATTTAATTCTACTCATTACATAGTTATGAACACAAGTATTTTACTAATATAGCAATTCATATGATCATTAACACTAATTAATGTTATGAGAATATATAATAGAAAATAAATATTTTATCGAATTGATTGACGCCTGAAGTTGAAAAATTAGGAAAATATGTAGCCTAATTTACTTATCCTTAAAAAGTGTTTCGCTCTTAACAGTCTCAATTAACTCATAGGTAAGCTTCCAAAAATATACTACCAGATAATCTTTAACAAATTTGCAAAACCAGCTCTAAATGCTAAAACAGGTAAGTTACAAAACGGGTATTTCAATAAAAAAACTGTATTTGGTTGGTACATCCAACATCCCTAGTGTAGTTTAACATGAATAGCTCTACAAAAGACTAGAAGTTATTTACAATGGGGCAATAATTTTATTTAAATCGTGTGATAATAATTTAACAATAAAAACTATGAAAACAGGTAGAACTGATCGGATTATCGATAAACATTAGAATTTTTGCATTTCCAACTAATAATTTAACAGTAAAAATTACAATTTTTCATGATTTTATGAAAAGTACGTTCTGCTATATGTAAATAAGTATTCTGTTATGTTAGTTAAACTTCTTTATGACAATGCATTGTTCGTTTTTCGTGAAATTCAATCATTATTTGCTGCTGAAGTATTCTATTTAAATCATGTGTAACTTTGATATGCGTAGGTTGGAGATATTACGTAATCCTATGTGGTCCAGACAAGTTATTGTTTAGGTGTGCCAAGAAAACTATATTATACGCAATCAAAAGTATTTTTACATGTATAACTCAGTTTAAGCTAGCAGTAAAAATACATAGGCACAGAAGCTTCTAATACAAATTGTAAAACATACGTCATTTAACTGTTTCAAGACTAATAAAGATGATTAAGAAATGCAGGCTGGTTATTTATTTATATTTAGTCTGCTACTGTTTAAGAAAGGTTCAAGTTTCGACCACTCCATATTTGACATTTCTAAAACCTGTAATTAATTAATTGTCAAACACTTTAAAATTGATAAAAAACTTGCATTGGCTTATAATATTAAAGTGAAGACTAATACAGAAACTTATGATTTTTCTGTTTGAAAGTTTTTATAATTTATAGTATGGATAACTATTCCGTAACTATATTTATAATGTAACAAAAATATTATTGTATATAACAAATTTGTATAAGATATGAAAATTTGCCAATTATTTCACTAAGAATTTAAAAGTTCTGCGTTTGAATTATGAGTATTAATATTCGATCGGAGAATTTAGAGGTACGAGTAGGTTGTGTTTGCAAGTCTGTTAAAACAAAAAGCTCGAACAACGTTACTGTAGTTTGACAGTACATTTCGGTGAGAGGAATAGCAGTAATATCAACATATACACACTGAATTTGTATTATTGGCTTTAACGTTAAGTGCATTAATTAATATGATTCAATAATTTCAATTTTGTTATTAAAATCCCTGGTAGATTAAATAAAATTGTTTTTTGTCTAAATCTTTGTACAGAAATTTTACAGTCATATTTGAACTTACCAAGAGAGACAGCCGCATACCTGATACTTCATGACTTACATATGCTTTGCGATTTGACCCTCCTTAGTAGGTTCGCTTTCATGCTCTGATGATGAACATAGAAGCTCATCACCAGCCAGTATGTTCGCCTGCCGGTAGTTTTTATTTTTTAAGAATCGTTAAATAAAATATGGTTTGGGCTTATCTCAAATTCGTAAACGTGATTTAAATTATTTCTATCACCAGGTGCACAAACAATGTTTGCACAATGTGTTTGACTCTGAATTTATCAAAACTGGCTTACTTAAATAGAACTTATAAAAAAGTGGTAAAGAAAATTTTCAGCACAGATGGGAGGCGCTAATTGGCTAGGAGATTAAACCAATGCAGATTAAGGCATCTCCGGCCCACTTCAAACAAGATTAGATGAATGGTTAAAAACAATGGGACTGGTATTTACTTCAAGCTCGCCAATTTGATTTAAATAACTGTTACCACCATCCGTGCAATCAATAATTTTTAAGACTCAAATACTTACTTTCAGCACATTTGATAGGTAACAGTCAGGCATCAAGCCAAAGCTAGATAACACCCTATTCTTTGAATTTCTGTACACAGCATACATGTTTCATTCATTTAGTATCTCAACCTTAAATTATTTATTAACACTTTAAAAAAAGAAGTTAAATTTTTAAAAAAATCTTTTATTTGGCATAATTTCATTGATACTCGTATAGTAAATATTTAATCTAGATTCAGATTAACTATAACATCAGGCTGAAATTTATCTATAGAAAGCAGCATTTTAAAGTAATACCATATATAATTATGAGTATACTGCGTATAAATATTCGGTGTACAATCAACAAGATAACACGTTTTATAAAAAAAATAATGATTTGATGGAAAGATCGCTTATTTTGAATGCAAATAAAATTTTCTTTTTTTTCAGAACTTTCACCTCTATAAGTAGTAGCCCAAAAGAATGAATAAATCATCTTCATGCTTTATGAAGATTAAATCGTTAATCAAACATAACTTGCTAAGAATAACTTGTGCTAAAAGCATGATTTCGGACTAAAGACCTTATACAATCCTTGTATAATACGTGTTATGAAAAGATAATTATTCTTTTCATGAACAGTCGTACTGTAGAAGAACAAGTTATTCGATGCCTTTATTATTCGTAATAGTGGCACTAAATTCAACGGAAAGGTGGTTGTATGCGGTTTCTAGTAGAAAACATTTGCCATCACATTCTTTAAATCGAGTTTCCGAGCTTGAAGTAAACATCAGTCCAATTGTATTTAACCAGTCGTAGAACAACATAACAAAATTAAACGAACATTGGTTGCGCAGGTGGTGCCCAGGTTCGAGTCCTGTCCGCGGTAAATTCTGGCCAGTACATGATGAGTTCCCAATAAAGACGAAACCGGTCTACTGGATGAATTGCCTTTTCTACACCATACCATTCTTAGTTTATACTGACATATGTAAGTAATTAATGGGTCAGGTGTTTATATCAAGACTGCAACCTTGATTATAATAATTGTTATCACCACCCGCGCAACCAATGTTCGTTTAATTATATAAATGTTCATTTCAATACCACTTTCCCATGTAGTGTGGTGTCTGTTCAGTAATGGAAGATTGAGGATTATTAGTTGGAACTTTGAGTCTAGATGGATGCCATATGAGCTCCACCTAAAGGAAAAATAGACTAACCAAGTTACATTATTTAGTATAAAACTAAAATTTGTGTATAGTTTAGTGTGCGACAGGATGGCTCAGTTTTTAGAGCACCAGATTCCGAAGCAGACGTGCCCAGGTTTGAGTCCTGTCCGCGGCAAATTCTGGCTAGTATATGATGAGTTCCCAATAAGGACGAAACCGTTCTACTGGATGAATTGCCTTTTCTACACTAGACAATTCTTAGTTTATACTGACATATGTAAGTAATTAATGGGTCAGGTGTTAATATCAAGACCGCAACCTTGATTATAATAAAATAAAAAAATTACCGCTAGTCGCACACACTGACGCTTTTCGACCTGCCATGATCATTGTCAGAGCACTACGGCAAACTGACTCGCAAGGATCAATCCGCAACGCATATATATATATATATATATATATATATATATATATATATATAGAAAGAAAAATTATATATGTGGCTCTCACCTCTAGTAGTCTCGCATACATTGTACTTGACTGGAAATGTCGGCTGCGCAATTTCTATGCAGTCACGAACAATATGATGTAATCTGATGATGATCATGGAAGGTCGAAACACGTCAATGTGTGCGACTGGCGGTAGTTTTGTTATGTTGTTCAACGACTGGCTAAATACAATGGGATTGGTGTTTATTTCAAGCTCGAAAACTTGATTTAAATAATTTTTATCACCACCCGCACAATCAATTATTGTTTAGTTTGTCATCACAATTCAATTAATATTATTACGATTGATATACATTCGTGCTTCAATCCAGTGAGAAAATAAAATCAACGCAGTCGCCTTTGCTACCAATCCGTTTGGCTTTTACACACCTGGTTGATAAAAATCTTTCAATAGAGCAGACTTGAGTATTTTTATTTAAATACTATTTAAAACGCAAGTATAAGGCAACCGCACATTCATTTAAAATACAAGGCAAAAACTATTCACAAAAAAAGCTACAACTTATCGGAGCGATATTTTTAAATTAGGGGTCGCTTTCTAAAAAGTAAATACAAATGCATTATGGATTAAGCACAGTTGGTAAATTTCAGAAAGCTTTCAAAAATATATTAAGATATTGTACTTGAAATAAAATGAACTTCGAAACTTGTCAGAGAAGTTTGCAATCTTAATATGTCATATGCAACGCTTTCTAGGCAGAGCTTATTAAAAAATTAAAATAAAGCTGTTATCTGCACGTCTTTAGGCATAGACAATGCCTATAATCTATTTTATTTACCTAAGTGTGCAATAATTTATGCTAACTTTATAGTTTATTATAAGACAAATTCCCGCAATAATTCATGAATATTTTTTTTGTTATATTTTTAATTTGCACATTAAAAATTTTCCCTATCCGTCAAGATATCCATATGTCCAGTATTGCCAATAAATACGCAAAATTTTTCAGCTAATTCAAGAAGTTACTATTTCGGTAATGATATCCATGAAAATTTTTTGTGGTATACGATATTCTCGAAATTACATTATGGCTGAGAGGACACAATAAAATAAAATGAATTCAGATTTATAAAGATAGTGTCTCAAATGATGTTTCTAGACTATAATTAATAACTTATTCATTGCTGAACTTTGAAGATCCTGCTTTCAATCCTCCAACTTAGTAAATTGTGCTTTAATATTCCTACTATAAGGATAATACGCATATTGGTTCCTGATATAATATACCTGTTTAGAAACAAAATCAATTTGTACGTGAATTAAAGCACTAAACCAAATTAGATGAAACTAATAATATTAATGATAAAATTATAACGACATAATCATTAAATCAATATGCAAAAATTCTAAAAAGAGTTATGTAATATCTTTAATAGAGAACTGATTATACTCCAAATAACTTCTTCCAAACTGCTATATTTAGAGTCAATTTATTATTTATTAGAATTCAACAATAAGATGAAAGTTTCCGGAGTTGATCCTATCTATTCATATACAGCAAACCCTAAAAGTTTTGCTTTTCTTAGCTTTTCTGAAGCTTGGACAATCTAAATATAATTTGTGATGCAAGTACATCTATAGGTAAAAGCGTAATTTTTTGTATAAGATGTGAATGCCTAAAATAATGTTGATCTAGTCTAGAATGTATGGATTTGCTGGAATAGCAGATGTTGTATTTCTCAATTTTGGAGAAGATTTAAATCCATTGTGTTGGCAACCATAGTGTTGATACCATATACCTATTCGGCGAACAAAAAGTGTATATCAGGTATTGAAAAAACAGCACTAATGTTAGTACCCTTTATAGGCTCGGTATATATATTACATGTAGTAAGTTTAATTTTAAACCGCATTTTCGAAGACTTAATATGAAGATAGCTCCACTACTGCTGGTATACAAAATCTGATATGAGATTGCACCATCCAGTTGTCTTACATCCCTCACCAAAATATATAGTGGCCATATGGTTTTGTTCCAGCTCTTATTGATGAGTCGCCAGTAAGCACGAGACAAACGTGCACAGGAGATTATACTTTCCTTTCTTGCTGACTTTGGTTTGTGCTTCTAGTAATATTTGAACTACATTCTGAAACACCTAATGCGTAATTTCAATGTCGTACTGTTTTGATAAGCTTAATGTGTTCAAACGTGTATCCATTTTGGTAGAAATAGTTATAAAAAGACGTTATCCGGAATTGTACATAGAAAAATTAGTTTTCGTATTGGCCTCGTGCATTGGCTTATTTTTTATCATGCAAAAATTATTGCGTATATTTTGTCCTACTAGAACGCAATGTTCTAAGAATTATTTTGCGTTTATTTCTGTCGCGCCTTGAAAATAATGAACATACACGCTACTGTTAATTTAGAGTATGGCATTTGATTTCATAGCTGCGAATAGATTATATATATAAAAAATATTGTCATAAGCCGTGATAAAACTCACATGATAAAGTTCAATTTTTTAGAAGTATTATCTAAATACTACTTGAGTAAAGCATCAATTTATTCCTCATTAGATGCTTTCTAACATCCTTCCACACACCTCTGCACAATTTAACGCTTGTTCTGGCTATGGATGACAATCTTTCATTAATGAGGAAATTTCAAGCCTGACCATCGTTTATTTTATAATTATTTCTTAATTAAGCTTGTTAGTTAACAGCCATATTACAGATAATTTATTCTGATATATTTTTAATATTGGTGTATATAATTAATTTTGGCTTGCCTCCTTTCTAAAAATGAACGTCACCGTTAATTACGTCAGTTCACGTGGACATATTCAATTTAAGCTTAACTGTTATATCAACCCAAAAATACCTACTCGACGCACGCCTATCTTGTTAAATGTCAGGAATTGTTATGAATGTATCCAGTTCTAATGTTTTAATTTGCATTAACAATTTATATTTTTTGTGTGATAAGCAATCTGTTGACAAAGACACTCGTGTAGCGAAAGATATTTCCTCCGACAAAATTAAAGTGACATTTATTGATAAATATAAACCACCGTGGCTGATGGAAACGAATATTATTTAAAAAGAAGTTATTTGTTTATTTTCTAGAACATTCTTTGTTTAAATACTTGACATTATATATACTTTTGAATTGTGCGTAATTTCAGTTTTGGTAATCTGTACCTGACTGGTCTGACTTTCCTTAGCAAGCTGCATTTGTTTTTTTCTCTACTTTTCGGTTTAAAATACTCGATTTTTCTAATATGCACCTGCTATCATTTTGTGTTTTGAATCGTACACACATTTTTACGCAATAAATCCTACTCTTTTTCTAAATTAATGTTATATTAATTAAAGCTCAAATAATAAAGAAATGTGAACAAAATTAATAATTTTCCAGTAAATCGTTTAATTCGCTCTTATAACGTGAATTTCATTTTTCTTATCTAGATAAGCTAAATTTTGCTCTTACAAATGTCATTAATTATTAATGAAATGCATTAGCAATATCAACATAGCGTTTATACAAACAACAAAATTTGTTGAGTTTTTACTCTAAAATTATGCTGAAATATATATTATATTTGATTCAAATAAGAAAAAAATTGTCATAATTGTGTAAAGCATTACATAACAAGCAGCATAAAATAATCAAAGTTAATACAATTATTATCGGAATTAACAAATAGCATAAATAATATTAAGATATATTATTAAATCTTTTCTAATTTTCTGTTGCTTCATTTACTTGAAAGCAATGTAATAAATATTATCTATTGAAAATCTTAAATTTACACCAAAATATGAATCCGAGTAACAAAGAAAATTTAAAATATAGAGTAGAGGAAGTTAAATCCTCCGCCTTATGTAAAATAACAGTGACTGGTAAATTTAAACCACCATGGCTGATTGTAACGAATTTTATTTAAAAAGAATTTTTTCTTTTTATTTTCCAGAACATTCTTTGTTTAAATACTTGACTTTGAGTTGTGCGCCATTTTTAGTTTTTCGAGTGTCTCGTACCTTGACTGGTCTTATATATCTTGGTCTGCTGCATTTTAACATTTTTCTCTAGTAAACGAATACATCTCAGCAAATATATTCTTCCATTAATTGCTTTTGTTCTAATAAAATTGCAGTTCAATAAATATCGATTGAAACTGCTTGAGACTAAAAGAGATTGTTCCTAAAATCACAGCTAAGAGAAATATTGTTTAAGGACAGAGTTAGAATATTTTACCTTAAAGAGCACAGCGTTTGTAAAAATTGACCTTCGTTGGGTTGTAACACGGAGCCGCGTGTTACAATATAATATTGAAAAGAGACGTTCTGGAACAGGTAATTTGATCATTCTGTTGTTCACGTATATCTCTTTCCAGATTATTTGTTCGGGAGTTAACACGATCCTACTTTCGCATTCCGATTGCCTAACATTAAGTGTTGATTTAATTGTTAAACTAATAACACATGTATAACGATATTAAATTTGAGGACACAAGTAGGTTAGTGCAGGATATTGCGGACTTGAACCTAGGAGATGTAAATGTAAATATAAGCATATCAGACTCTACTGTGAATTTTGGGACTTCATGCGATCTGGCATCTATGGGGCTATCAGACTCGAATAGGTTAGGGGCATCAACAAAATTTGGCGACCGCGCCAGTCCAAGAATTTTAAGTCTACCGCAGCACAAATCAGAAAAACATTCAAGTTGGGTAGGAGATTCCCAAATGATATTTAGTGCTTATAATATTGTAAATCCAATGGAGAAATTAGTTGCAGCATGGATGGCATTGCCTGAAAATTTCCGAAATGCCTTGGAAAATTTCAGAGACAGAACTGTGGAAGAAAAGCCGTAAAATTCATTTGAGTTATTAATGGCTAAAATTCAACAGAGATATCAGCCTGGAAGATCAGCGAAAATGTGCGAACTATTACGCTTAGAAAAAATGGAGCGTCAATTACCGTCCGAATTTTATGAACGCCTTTGCACAAAAACGTCCAGGCTGAATATATCTAGAGATGTATTCAACTCCATTTTCACAGCTGACCTACCAATTAGGCTTAGAACAACATTGGAAGTATTTGACACAATGAGCATTGATTGGCCAAATAAACTCAGAGGGTTAGAAGGCGTGTATAAACAGCAGGAACCAAAAGTACATGCTGTAATAGCAGATTCTGTCACGATGCAGCCAGTCAGGGCGGATGCCGAAAACAACCTGACTATACAAGAAACCTTGCGTTTCTTATGTAGAGAAGTTGCTAGCTTACGCAGTGATATTGCACAACTTCAGAGTCAGGATAGGTACACTAGACGTCGAGGGAGTCACTCGCGTCAACGCTTCGAAGGGCCACGCGGATGGTGTAAGGTACATTGCGAATACGGACGCAGTGCGAAGTGCCAAGGTGAAAATTATATATACCCGCGATTAGATGGACCCAGATGGAAAGGAAGCACTAAACCGGTTGAGAGAAATCCATCACCGGGAAAAGGACAAAACCCCCGCTAGTAGGAGCCGTAGGGGTTTCCATTGCAAAGGCTTTCAGATATGCCTTTAAAAGGCATACTCAAAGCAAAAGATGCGACTAGATCAAATAGCACAAAAGAAGAAGGCAAGAGGGTCAGATTCTTACTAAGCGGAGTTCTGGAAAACATTGCCGGATTGTCCAGCAACAAGTTCATTATTAAAGATGAAATATCTGGATTAGATTTTCTTATCGATACGGGTGCTGATGTAAGCATAGTTAGGTCAGGCATGGTGGAAGCAGATTGCCCCACATTTGATTATCAACTATTGGCCGCCAACGGTAGTCCGATAGGAGTGAAATGAATGAAAGAAATGTCAGTAACGTTAGGCCAGAAATCTTCCTTCCGATGGAATTTTCTAGTAGCCGATGTCAAGGACCATATCAATGGCATGTATTTCTTGACCCATTTCAAGCTGACATTAGACCCCAAGGCTAGGACTATCGAAGAAGGCGTAAGGATATCAACACCTACTGAGTCTAACACATCGGCAGTTAGAACAGTTCTTTTACCTCGTCCAACAGTCGCACATGACTTTGCCGATATAATCGAGAAGCACCTAGCAGTGTTTCAACCTTTCAGTGCCAAAAGGATAGGTTTGAAGACAGGAGTAGAACACCAGATAGAATTGGTGGCTCCGTTGCCTTGTTCACCAAAGGCTCAACCATTGGCACAACACAAGCAACAGGTTGCTTTGTCCGAATTTCACCAATTGCGCAAAGAGGGGATTTGTAGAAGGTCAAATTCCAATTTTGCTTCCCCAATAGTGGTAGTTCCCAAACCTGAACCGGGTCAATGGAGGGTTTGTGGGAATTATCGTCTATTAAACTCAGTGACGAAGGGTGATTCTTATCCTCTCCCTAACCAGAGTACCTTGCTCCGAGATATAATGGGATATGAGGTTTATTCAACTTTAGATCTCCAGAAAGCGTACTATCAGGTACCAATGGAGGAAAGTTCGATACCACTCACCGCAGTCAGATTTCCAGGAGGGGGATCGCATGAATTTCTTCGAATGCCTTTTGGTTTGAAAAATGCCAGTCAGACATTCCAGCGTTTGGCTGAAGAAATCCTTCAGAATTGTCCATTTGCGAGAGTATATATAGACGACATAATAATTTTTAGTCGCTCACGAGATGAACATCGTACGCATTTGGAAACGGTTTTGACCAGGCTGGAACAATATGGATTAGTGGTCAAACCTAATAAGAGTAATATCGGTTGCTCTTCAGTTAAATACCTTGGTCATATACTTTCCAAAGACGGAATTAAACCTTTGGAAGATAAGATCCAAGCTATTAAGGACGTAACGGAACCCCAAACCGTACGCCAGTTGCGAAGGTTCTTGGGCATGATCAGCTATTATCGTCGATTCATTCCAGGTCTAGCCGGAATTCTTGGATCGTTAACAAGCCATCTCACTCGTGAAAAGAGCACGATCAAGAAGTCTTGGCCTATAAACTTGAGTCAAGAAGACCGAGAAAATTTCCAAAAGGCCAAGGATATGTTAAGTGATATAACCACATTAGCACCTGTAGATTGGGAAAAACCTTTCGAACTAATCACAGATGCCTCAGATGTTGCATTAAGGGCAGTGCTACAGCAAAGAGATCAGGACGTAGTAAGACCGATTGGGTTTTATTGCCGTAAGCTTAATGATCGAGAAAAACGTTATGATACGTTTGGAAAAGAGCTTCTAGCAATGTATGCCGCAGTGATACACTTCGAGCATTACTTAGACGGTCATAAGTTTAAGTTATTGACCAATCATAAGCCTTTGATCAGCATACTTGGTAAAACAGCTAGGCTTAATTACACTGGTAAAGTGAATTCCCAAATAACACGGTTAGCAGAGTTCGATTTTACTGTGCCTCATATTGCTGGTAAGGAGAATGTGGTAGCCGACGCACTTAGCAGACCGAATGAAGCTGATGTCGAGCTTATATTTCAAGGTCCATTGAAAAGTTTAGATGATTCAATGCATGATTTCGTTAGTCAAATCGAGGAAGCGCAAGGATCGGATCCCTTTACATTAGTTTTGTCCAAAAGGCCAGGATATGTTCGTAAGCTCATAAGTGGTAAGTAGTTTTTATGCGAAACGTCTAGAAGTCAACCACGACCATATGTTCCGTTGGAGTTACGGGCCAAGATTATCCAAGTGTTACATGACATGGGTCATCCATCCATTAAAGCCACCATTCGATTGATCAACAACATATACGTATGGCCGCACATGTCTAAATACATACGGGTTTGGGTAAGAGCCTGTGCCAAGTGTCAAACGTGTAAGGTGTGGAGACATACCAGAACCGAGATAAAGAATATTGGGATACCAATTGGACGGTTCAGACTCGTACACATAGACATTGACGAGATGCCTGAAGTTAATGAGAACAAATGCTTGCTGACTGTGGTAGATAGATTTAGTCGTCAATTCAAAGTGGCGATTTTAAAAGACATGACAGCGCAAGAGGTCCTGTTTGCGTTTCTACATAATTGGATATCGCGTTATGGTGTTCCGGAAAAGATCACTAGTGATCGCGGTAGTCAATTTATGTCCGAGCTTTTCGTAAGATCCCTCAACATCATGGGAACCACTGTATTACATACTGGTAGAAAGGCTACATCGTGAACTGAAAGCTGCATTAAGGTGTACTAGTGGAACAAGCTGGATACACGATCTTCCTATAGTACTACTCGCCATGCGCAACAGATATAGGGCACAATTAGGAACTTCCATAGCAGAATTGGTTTATGGAGAACCATTAAGGTTGCCTGGAGATCTTCTAATAGAAACTCCAAGTAGTCTTGATTGGGCTTCTAGTTATGTAGATTGGTTCGTAGGAGCACTTAGAGATAAGATGTGTCGTTTGGCTCCGACCAAGACTAGAAAAGCTAAAACCAAATGCTATGTGTCCTCTGATCTAAGATCGGCTTCGCATGTGTATGTATCTAATGAAAATAGGAAGAATTGCCTAACACCATTTTATAAAGGACCATACAAGGTCAAGAGGATGACTGACAAGAATGTCATCATAGAAATAAATGGCATTGAGGATTGTGTTACGTTGGATCGTTGCATTCCCCAGTTTATCTTGATCGACAGTATCACTGATATAACAGATGCGTCGAATGACCGTTCTATGGGCGAATCTGATGTGTGCAATCCCACCATACAGACATATAATGAAATGCAGAACTCAGAAGACGCGTTGTCTAATATAGTAAAATCTTATTTTACTGGATCACAGTATGAAACTATTTGTCAATACCAGATGATTTTGAAGAACCATTGAAAATTGTACCGGACGAGATGACGACTTCAGGGGCGTCATTATGCACAACTCGTTCTGGAAGAGTGCCACGTCAGCCGAAGAATTATGATTACGTCTATCACTAACCGTCTTTTTTTGAGAAGGTCGTGTATGTTGAGGAAGTTAAATCCTCCGCCTTATGTAAATAACATTGACTGATAAATTTAAACCACCATGGCTGATTGTAACGAATTTTATTTAAAAAGAAATTTTTCTTTTTATTTTCCAGAACATTCTTTGTTTAAATACTTGACTTTGAATTGTGCGCCATTTTCAGTTTTCGAGTGTCTCGTACCTTGACTGGTCTTAAATATCTTGGTCTGCTGCATTTTAACATTTTTCTCTAGTAAACGAATACATCTCAGCAAATATATTCTTCCATTAATTGCTTTTGTTCTAATATAATATAATATTGAAAAGAGACGTTCTGGAACAGGTAATTTGATCATTCTGTTGTTCACGTATATCTCTTTCCAGATTATTTGTTCGGGAGTTAACACGATCCTACTTTCGCATTCCGATTGCCTAACATTAAGTGTTGATTTAATTTAAACTAATAACACATGGATACCGATATTAAATTTGAGGACACAAGTAGGTTAGTCCAGGATATTGTGGAATTGAATTGTTTTTGAGATCAAACTTCAGCAGGAAATTACGGATTAGGCATAACTAATCAATGTACAGCTTCTGCTGAGAGACATTGAAGGAATACTTAGCAGTGTTAAGAACAGATGGGAACTAATAAATAGAAATATCTTATCGAACGACATAAAATTACAAATGTATATAATTTAGATTAGACCAATAATGTAATATACGGCTGCTACTTGGAATCCATTGAAAAATGGATTGTCAAGTAAGCTAGATGCTGTACAAAAAAGTTGTGAAACATATTAGCCCTATCTCCTGCACTATATACGCCAGTAGATTACAGTTTGTATCACTGCAAACTTCGTTTTAGAGGATGCTCAATTGCATAAAAGTTTGCAACTGGAACCAGTGGATTGGTGCCTATATGAATCTAATAAGATTCATGAAGTTGGAACTGAATCTGGACATTTGGTGGTCTCTCCTCCTTTGGTGGGAAATGTTGCGGGGGTTATTTTCTTTCCCGAAAATTTACAATCAAATGCCAAAGGGGCTTAGAGAAACGCCTCTATCTAAGGTCTTTTAAATTTGTATGAACTGAACTAGAAAAAATTTACAATCCTGCTGATCCTTTTAATTTTGATGATAATACTTTCTCGTGGTTGAAAAAAAGACAAGAATAATTGTGATCAGCAAGATACCTTCTTGAAATTTCTTATTTCTACCTTCTGTATTATTCTATTGAAATGTTATGAATGTATATCATCATATTAGTCAATGTAACAAATAATCAATTGCTAGTCATGATTTGCATTTTGCATAATATTACACTCGAATTATATCTTAATTGCTCCAATTATTATGTGTGTGAATTTCGAATATGAATCTAAACTTGTTTATAAAATTGTACAAATGCGATCAATTAAAAATACCGTTTTTTTCTTTTATCATAATAACTGTAGCAAAATTGATAAAACGTGTTGAGTGATATTACTGCTGGATTTTCAGATGTTGATAAATCGTATATCATATCTAGTGAGATTTACTTATCTATATGAGACTAATTGGACATATTTATCCGATATCTTTTATATATTGTACATTTTCTAATATTTTTGTCTATTTGATGGAAAATGTGTGGTTTGAATCCAAATAAAGATATTCTATTCTAATACATAAATTTTTTGGCCTGTTACTGCCTAACAGTTTATATTTACAACCTACTGCAATCTTGTTGACATTATTTCTCACATTTTATTGTTCAGAAAGAAGCATAAAAATGAAATTGAGAAGAATTACCGTTCATATGATTATACGTAATAAAATCCATGCCAAATAATTCCCAAATAGCAGTCAAATCGACGGCATGTGTTCGATTAATAATTTAGACACAAAATAGTAGTGCGATTCACGAGAGAGAGTGTGTGTGTGTGAGAGAGAGAGAGAGAGAGAGAAAGAGACACCTTGCAAATGATTTTCTTTTCATTTTTATTGTACCGCATCTAAATATTATGTACTTTGCTAAAATTTGCTCTACTAAATCTATTTTTGGTACAGCAAACGATCGGAAACTCGAAGTCTGGTGGACCATCTGACGGTATACATCGGACGCTGGTTCCTCCTCGCCTTCCAACAGTCGTAGTCTCGCTCAACGGAAGTCATGAACCCTGCACGCGATACTGACATTCTGATTCTGCACAAGCTTCAATATATTCAATACTACCTTACAGAAACTCGAAACATACGACAAAGAACTCCGTTATTCGAATTCTGCAATTGGTCCTTCCTCGCATTCTAACGCAGTCTCAAATTCGTTCGTCCGACACCAGCAAATCCTGCATTGATACTCGGACTCTTCACGAACTTTACTCTAGTCGATCCCACCTAGTCAAATGAAATCTCTTTCTAATCAGAACAAACTATCAAGAAGTTTATGGAAGCGCTTCTCTTTCACAACTCTTTTCATCCTTATGGTTAAATACTTTGCTAGTCACAATTTCATTTAGCTCTACATATTCTACTTTTCATTTGTACCGCTTTATTTCAATTGATGTGTCTGTTGTCCTTTGTTGCCCAAATATATTTACCATAAAATTAAAGCGGTCTCAGAAAAAACCAAAATAGCCTACATAGAAAGCGTGCTGCCGACATTTCCAGTCAAGTAAAGTGTGTTTAGAGATAAATTTTGTGCAATTTTATATATGGAATAGGATTAATTGAATTAAAGATTAATATTGGTACACGTAAATAATTTCAGCCACTCCAGATCTTGCTTACCTCTACCCATATTTCTCGCA
>JAQBSW010007196.1:0-42587 GCA_029291075.1 Eudiplozoon nipponicum
TGTGTCTACGATGAACTCTTCGCCAGTTTTGAAATCAAGAAGGTGCAGAAGCTCGTTGGGCTGTTTGGACGGGTCATGCAAACAAGTAGGCTGGTGATTGCGACCGGCGTTATCCGTTTGGTTGTCTATGTGAAAAATTCGGCGTAGACGAAAATAACCGACAGAGATGTCGGATTGTAGTTGGCTTCTTCCCTGTGGCGCCGTTGATGCCGTTGATGTGCAGAAAGTACGGTCTTCTACTTCCTGCGCCAGACGTTTCCTGATACTGATGCACCCTTGTTCCTGCAGTCTGTTGTCCTTTCCGTCAGCTGTGGAAATTGACACTCATTCGGAAATTCTTCGGAACGACAAATACAAACTTGGCAAGCATAAAAAACTTCTGGTGGTTATAACACCAGTTCTTTAGGCATACTTATTGAAGGATTGCGGAGATCTCGATCACCGCCTACCATTATAATTTGACTTGGAAACGAATTTTGGTCGAGCATTCACTTGATTTAGCTCGGATTTGGTAATGGCCAATCCTTCTAGAACTTTAGCCATGTTCGCCACTGTCCTCTCTAAAGAGGAGAGTCTACCATCTTGCGGGGGTGAAGAAAAGGATGATGGATTCACTTTGGGTTCCAAAACCCTATATTTTAACTCACATCTCTCAGATAAGTCATCTATAGAGAGAGTGTTGGGGAGCTGTCTGGCAAAGAGTTTTAATGTTTGTGGAAGATTGTTAATAAAAACAATCTTAGCCTCATGGTCAGAAATGTTGGTTTTATACCAACGTTTCCGTAATTCCCTCAGTATTTCTATGGGGCCAAGATTTGGCATATCTAACTGCGCATATTTGTTTATTATCTGTTCAGTTTCCGTGGGTCCAAGCAAGGATTCTACCTCGTTTTGTAGGCCCAAAATGGGATTAGGTAGCTTCTTAATGGCCTCAAGCTTAGGATAAATCCGTCGCTGCAATTCAAAAGGTAGTTTAGCAAAAACCTTCGACAGTTTTTAATGACTGTCATAATCAGGAAACGGGGAGAAAGCGGAGTCTACGCGCATAAAGAATAGTTCACTATTCCCATCCCAAACAGGAACATCAATATCTAAAATTGGACCTGACATTCTAACAATCTTACGGGATCTTAAAAGCATAAATCTATAAGCAATATGAAAATATATAAATATACTTTAACGAAACGCTTACCCACAAAAATCTTTAGCAGGTGAATGAGCGCAGAACAAAAGCACGTCACAGTAACTGCTTTCAAAAATTGAAATTATCCGTAATTGAGCCTGTCGAGTACGTACGGTACCGTTTTGTACGTAGAAAAGATGAACAGATGCCCCGTTGGCCTTTGATGCCTTTGTATTATTATTATATCCCCCCAAAAAAATTCAACACAAATCCACGAATATATACCCAACAAAATTCCCAGAAGACCACGATTAGGGTAAAGAAAACGCAAATGTTAATCTATTTTATCCCAAATAAATGAAAAAGGAAGTCAATTATATTTACAACAAAAAAATCAGAACAATAATCAGTATCCTGGCAAGGTCGCCAATTTTGTAAACGCCCCGGCTTCAAGTAAATGCCGTACGACGTTACAATTTCGGTTAAGGTGCTCTGAATAGAGATTTGTTACTGATAGGGGGCCCTTAAGAGGGCCTGGTCGTGCGTCTCCTGAATTATTCAGAGTGTGAAGATGTCCTAGAGCCTTGGGTGGACTCTGGTTGTTGTCGTTCTCGTGGTTGAGTTATAATCACGATGTGGATAACGTCGTTCAGGTTCTGCAATTAATTGGCTCGTCTCGCTGGTTGTACCGCAAAAAGATGAGTCACGGATGTAGCCAATTTTTGGTGAAACAAATCAAATCGCCAGCGTAGGTATTGACAGCCGACAGAACGCACACGCGTAACGCAGAGCAGAATGCAAATGCGACAACTAACTTGCATGGTAAATTGCCGTGCTTAAATGGCATGCCATAGTAATATATGGCTACTTGCACACTATTGGTTAAACGGCAAGTTTCGCAACGTAAATAAAATTGAATTTAATTTACGCAATATGTCGGCTATTAATTTGTGTCGTTACAACGTTTTTAGTTGTATCAGGAGCCGCCTTTTGAGGCCGACAGTGTTCCATTGGCCCTATTTAGAGCTGATGTGAACAGATAAAAAGTCTTCGCAGAAGTGCACCACCTTGGATAAAATAAAATTTTTGATGAAAGCAGTATTTTAGACGCAGAAGAAATTTTGAAATAATGCTTATTTGTATTTTTTACTAAATGGAAGCACTTTTCACAAGAAAACTCCAGTATAAATTTGAATAAAAATGAAGCATTTCTTTTGAGAAAATTTGACATCGTCTGATGGTTTCCACAACTTAGTAAGAATACTATCTGTGCAAATTCACACCCTAACTGCGGAGTTAGGGATAATTAATTCTATATTTGATGATACAATAATAGTAAATTCTGAGAAAATCCGCATAAACGGCCCAACCAATTTCGGTTCACTTAGCAACGGCAGCCGCACCCAAGGTACATAAAATATTTTACCTTCCCAAATCATTACCAGTAGAGAAGCTTTTGGCTAACTTGCCACGCATCGAGTGGTGGTTTTCAAAGCTAATTGAGTCCTTTTCCGGTTATCAACCGCACGAAGCCATCATGCAACTAGATTTAACTGGATATGACATAAAATCTAGCCCATCGGGAGTTCTGGAATAGAGAAACTAGGCTCTAAAATTACGGATATGGTGACAAAAATAATGGTTGCGGCGGCGTCAAATATGAGCCTCATTAAAAAAGCAAGCAGTAACGACATACCTAATGGGCAATATCAGCAGCATAATTAGCGATTCCGGTATGGACGACGGCGGCCAAATGCTTGAAAGGACACTCAAAATTTCAAAACAACAGCCGCGAACAATAGAGAGCAGCAAATCAAAGTTGTTTTCCAAGACAACGGCCAGTTCAATTGGCTAACATGGTTCACCAAATCACGAGCACTGATAAATGTGGACACCGTGAAAATGTAAATTCTTTTGGTATTCAGAAATATAGGCCAAGGGAAGAAGACCATCAGAACACCCTATAGTTAGATACTGCTTATGGAAGAGAACTAATAAATATGCAATTGTGTATTATGTGTTGCGCACCTATTAACAAATTAGTCCAAATATGACCAGAATGGTAAACCAAAGACAGCATGTACGGAACATATAAACTCGTGCAAATTCGTTTCATGCTTACTGGTGACTCATAAATTGGAGCCAGTATTACGCCCTTTTTCCATTTTGGTCATATTTGAATTATTTTTTTAATAGCTGCGATACATCTAATGCACAAAGAACACCCTATATTTTGGCTAGAATCAGATGACTCTCGAAAAAAGACATCTGGTAAACATTGCCATGCATTAGGATTTTTATCAAAATTAAAATTTTTAGAACTCTTCAACAAACAGAATTTCGATAATAAAGCTTATGTTTTGGTTTTACCAATGACTTGGCCGTTATATGACGTAAAATCTACGAAAGTAAATTTGTATCAGGCTTCTTGCACATCGATATTGGCTATGAGCAAATGGGACACGAAATTAGTAATAAGTGATGATATCTATTTTATGCTCTTTATGTAGCGAATATTCATACACCACCGTTGATCTAAGACATTAAACAATCGCTTGTCAAAATAGTCATATATGGTCGTCTGATCAGGTGGTGTGAAACCTTGAAGCAAGTTAAACATTATATTCCAACTTCCATATTTCAGCTAATGTGCAGGGCTAACGGTCGATTGTTTTCAACTATGGCTAGAATTAAAAGGAGGTTACAAACGACCAAACGTCTATGTTGCTCCTCCAAAGGAAATAGCAGCAGCGACTAAGGCAACAAAAAGAATGATGAAGGCCGACGTAGTTAAGTCATTCTCATGTTTTTTTCTAGCTAGTTTTGGAAGCAAATCAGAAAACTTTTGGTATAAATAAAATCGACTTTGTTCCTTTTTCATTTTCTTTTGGGAGTACAGCAAATTGACAATTGCATTTACGACGTTTTAGACTGGTTGTCAATCTTTCTAAAGTCGAGGTCTTGTGGGCAATGTTTTGTTGGGAATTTTTTTAAGCGAAAGTGTTCTAATCAAAATTTTTCTCCTACGTGCAAAAATGTACACCTTTGTGATCTCGTGTGCTAAACTGTAATGTGGACGCAGAATATTTCTTTTGCTTTTGTATAAGAAAATTATTGACTGTACGAAAGTGCAGAACTGTGACTTGCGATTTTGTGAAAGACCAAATTTCATCTGTGTTCTGTGCTCATTCAAAACAGATTCAACTGCGGAAGATTTTGTTTCAACTTTAGAAGCAGATTATGGGTAAGCGTTTCGTTTAATGTCTTTTTATACATTTCATCTTGCTTATAAATTTATGCCCTTAAGATCTCGTAAGATTGTTTAAATGTCAGTTCCAATTTCAGATATAGTTTTTCCTGTTTGGGATGGAGATAGCCAACGATAATTTATGCGAATAGACTAGGCTTTCTCTCCGTTTCTATATTATGACAGTCATCAAAAACTGTCGAAGATTTTCGCTGGACTTTCTCCAAAATTGCAGTTTTTTTTTTTTTTTTTTTTTTTTTTTTTTTTTTTTTTTTTTTTTTTTTTTTTTTTTTTTTTTTTTTTTTTTTTTTTTTTTTTTTTTTTTTTTTTTTTTTTGTGAAAGAACTAATTTCATCTGTGTTCTGTGCTTATCACGCCAGATTCAACTGCGGAAGATTTTGTTTCAACTTTGGAAGCCGTTTGTGGGTATGCGTTTCGTTTAAAATTGTTTATACATTTTCATCTTGCTTATAAATTTATGTTTTTAAGACCCCGTAAGATTGTAAGAATTTCAGGTCCAATTTTAGATATTGATGTTCCTGTTTGGGATGGAGATAGCGAGCTATTCTTTAAGCGCGTAGACTCCGCTTTCTCCCCGTTTCCTGATTATGACAGTCATCAAAACTGTCGAAGGTTTTTCTGAACTACCTTCCGAATTGCAGCGACGGATTTATCCTAAGCTTGAGGCCATTAGGAAGCTACCTAATCCCATTTGGGCCTACGAAACGAGGTAGAATCCTTGCTTGGACCCACGGAAACTGAGCAGATAATAAACAAATATGCGCAGTTAGATATGCCAAAACTTGGCCCCATAGAAATACTGAGGGAATTACGGAAACGTTGGTATAAAACCAACATTTCTGACCATTAGGCTAAGGTTGTTTTTATTAACAATCTTCCCCAAACATTAAAACTCTTTGCCAGACAGCTCCCCAACCCTCTCTCTATAGATGACTTATCTGAGAGATGTGAGTTAGAATATAGGGTTTTGGAACCCAAAGTGAATCCATCATCCTTTTCTACACCCCCGCAAGATGATAGACTCTCCTCTTTAGAGAGGACAGTGGCGAACATGGCTAAAGTTCTAGAAAGAGTGGCCATTACCAAATCCGAGCTAAATCAAGTGAATGCTCGACCCAAATTCGTTCCTAAGCCCAATTTTAACGGTAGGTGGCGATCGAGATCCACGCAATCCTTTAGCAGATATGAACCAAAGAACTGGTGTTATAACCACCAGAAGTTTTTTATTCATGCCAAGTCTGTCTTTGTCGTTCCGAAGAATTTCCGAATGAGTGCCAATTTCCACAGCTGACGGAAATTACAACAGACCACAGGCGCAAGGGTGCATCAGGATCAGGAAACGCCTGGCGCAGGAAGTAGAAGACCGTACTTTCTGCGCATCAACGGCATCAACGGCGCCACAGGGAAGAAGCCAACTACAATCCAACATCCCTGTCGACTCTTTTCGTCCACGCCGAATTTTTCACATAGAGAACCAAACGGACAACACCGGTCGCAATCACTAGCCTACTTGTTTGCATGACCCGGCCAAACAGCCCAACGAGCTTCTGCACCTTCTTGATTTCAAAACTGGCGAAGAGTTCATCGTAGACACAGGTGCAGCAGTCTCAGGTCTCAAGGGTGATTCAATGGCCGAGATGTCACTAGGCGTTCTTCTCGCAACAGCTACAGGCGAGCCCATACCAACTTATGGCTGCCAATACCGCACACTCAACATAGGTCTACGACGTGAATTTTCCCACAACTTCATCATTGCCAAGGTCTCACATAATAAAATAGGCCTTGATTTCCTTCTAAAATTTCGGCTCATTGTTGATCTTGCCAATCAAAAAATCATCGACCCCTCCACCAGACTTGAACAAAGCTTTTGGACACTTGCCTCCGAGCGTTTGGAGTTACAGGTCATTCAACCAACCCCAGTGCATCATTCAGCAGAGATATCAACAGCTCTTCGAAAATACAAATCGCTTTGCGATCTTAACAAATCCGATCTGCGAGTCTCCAACACGATGCATCATATCGTCACAGAAGGACAACCTATTGCACTAGAGAAGCGACCACTGGCTCCTGCTAAGCTGAAAGCTGCCCAAGAAGAATTCTCAAGGCTTTTGGAAGAGGGAATCATCAGACCATTGAAAAGTTCATGGGCGTCACCACTGCACTTAGTCTCAAAATCAAACGGATCGTACAGAGCCTGTGGAGACTACCGTAAGCTAAATTCAATGACAAAATCTGATGCATATACTATTTCAAATATCAACACTTTACTTGAAAAACTCAACGGCAGCAATTTCTTCTCAGTGATTGACCTCAGACAGGCCTACCATCACATCCCGGTAGCACCAGAGGATATTGAAAAGACTGCAGTCATCACTCCATTTGGCCTTTTTGAATATCTTTACTTGCCTTTTGGACTTAAATGTGCTACAAAGGCTTATCAAATATTCATGGACAACATACTTTGCGACAACTCTGCTTATTGTATGTCATAGCTCGATGACATTATGGTATTCAGTCCAGACTTAGAATTTCATGCCAAGCATCTACGAAATGTCCTCTTACGCTCATCCAACCACGGACTCAAGATCAATTGTGACAAGACGCAGATTGCAACTACATCCGTGGACTTCGTAGGGCATCGTATCACGCCACAAGATATTCAACATTTGCCGTCATAGGCGAATTCAATCAAGAATATCAAGTCACCGTAGACTGTTAGCGAGTTGCAGAAATTTCTTGGAGTACTAAACTACTATCGCAAGTTCCTTCCGGGCCTTTCAAGACAACTTTATCCTTTGTGCAGGCACCTACGAAATCGAAAAGTCTTAGCAATAATTCCATCATTGGTTGGTCATCCGAAGACGAGAAATTACTTCGACTCGCCATCAACTCGTTAGCAAATGCTACAATGCTAACGCATCCAGATTTTCAACGACCATTTCTTCTCACGACAGATTCTTCTGAATTCGCTATTGGAGCCACATTGGAACAAGAGATTGATGGAATTCGGAAGCCTATCAGTTTCTACTCGCGTACTGTCCAACCAGTAGAAACGAGATACGACACTTTCGGTCGAGAACTCCTCGCCATCCACGACGCAGTGCACCATTTTATCAGCATCACTGGCAGCAGCAGATTTGTTGTTTTCACAAATCATGCACCATTAGTTAGCGTCCTTCAGAACGCGACTTCAAAGATTGCCAAGTACGTCTAAGCGAATGGCAATTCAACATCTTTCTTATCAAGGGCGAACAAAACTTCATTGCAGACGCACTATCTAGGCCAGAAGTCTCGCTACAGCCTCCTTCAACATCGCCATTCTCAATCAACTCCGTGACCCCCAAAGAACCTGCACTAACGCCATCCTTCCTGCGAACAGAAAAGCTCGGTGACACTCACATTCAAAGAACAGTTGTCCGTCACCCCACCAAGTTCGTTTGCCGTCTCTGGGAAGGCTTATCTGTTGTTTACTTCATGAGTACGCAGCCTAACAAGCAATTCATTTGACAAAGGTTCAAGGTTTCAGCTACTTTCTAACTATGATTGATAAATTTACACGATGGCCTGCGGCATTAACTCTTGGCATCATTTTTGCAGACGAAGTAACTAACGGTTTTATCTCTGCATGGATTTCCCATTATGGTGTTCCCAATAAGGTCATCACTGACCGAGGCACTTGTTTCTCATCGGATCATTTCAAAACCACATTGCATTTCATGAGATGCATCTTACGCCAGGCGACTGCCTATCATCCCCAATCTAATGGTGTGGTAGAGAGAATGCATAAGGAACTCAAAGCTGCTTTAACATCCTCGTTCATTAATGACAACTGGTTCGATGCACTAACTTTAATTCTGCTTGCCATACGTTCCCGCACTAATGAATCCATTAAAACGTCCGCTTCATAACTCTTGTATAGCATGGATCTACGCCTGCCTAGTCAGCTCCCACGCCTACTAACCGCACAGGATGACCCACAAGATGACGCTACCTGCCTTCGACGTCATTTCGGTAACATGTCTGAACAGCAGCCGAGATATTCGCCTTGTCCAGTCTTCGTTCACCCGCAACTCCACAGCTGCAAGAGAGGATTCGTTCGCAACAACACTGCTGTTGAACCACTACAAAAAAAATATCGCAGTCCTTACCCGATTTTGCTCAGACAGCCAAAATACTTCATTATCATGCAAGGCGCGACACCTACATCAGTAAGCATAGACAGGTTGAAACTGTTTATCGAACCGCCTGATCGTGGAAGCATTCAACATTCTACTCACGTCTCAAGCTCTATCTGCCTAAAATCTCAACGTAGCAATAGCTTGCTTTGCATAATGCGTAACTGATGATTTTTTTAACATTAATTTTCTTTTATTCTACGTAACAAATTGTTAACTTTACGCGCACCAATTGCGCACTATGTCACACAACGTGGCCTTTGAATCCACATGATTCCTTTTTTCGCACACTCATTTGTCTCACGTGGCATAACCAGCACTTCTTATCTAACAATTGTGTAGCATTTTTGAATAGTTTTTTGGTATTATTCCATCTCTGCGGCAATGTTCGAGAACACTTTTTTGTCATTAACTTTTGATTTTTATGTATATATTTTTACATTTTAACGTACAGCTCACATATGAGCTCACACTGCCTATTTTAGTATGACCAGCTACTTAGAGCTAACGTCTATGTGTAGCAATACTATGTAGTTATCAGCTTCATATCATGGTCGAGACCACTTTCAATGCATATTTAAACTTCATCAGTTGCACAGTGACGACTCTAGGAATAACATGGCCACAACGTCGAGCACACACTAGCTCCTTTGGTCGTATAAAAACACATTGACGGCGATCCAGCCTACCCAGGTTTTAACTTAAACCTGGCAAATTCAGTGGCCATTTACCATGAAATCCTCACGCTGCGGCTCTCAAACCTTACACTGCTTTATATTGCCCCACTCGGTATGACCGTCCACTGCAGCTAACAATTTGTGCAGCAATTCCAAAGGGGTTATTTGGGATCATATGATTGTTAAAGCAACCAACAAGCATACGATACATTTTTTATAGATATGGGCAGAATAATAACCAGATGCTTATCTTGGTACAAACTCTGCCATGCATTTCTTTTCAAGTCTCGCCGAGAGGAATGTTGTTTCTTTTTTCAGGGAGGAAAGTGATGTAACGGCTCAAGAACAATTCGCCGAGATATTGCGTAAATGAAATTCAAATTCAATTTACGCCGCACCAATTAAAAACGAGCAAAATGTTCCGTTAACAAATGGCGGGCTAACTTTCGATTTAAGGCTATTTAAGCAAGGTGAATTTACCATGCCATTCAGTCATCCCGTTTATATTCTGCTGTGCGCTACGTGTGCGTGCTGTCTGCTGTCGCCAACTACGCTGATTTTTGGACTTGCTTCACACACCTTGGCACAGTCACCAATTTTATAAACGCTTCAGCTTCAAGTAAATATCGTACGACGTTACAAAGTCAGTTAGGAGCCAGGATGGCTGAAATTTTGTACGGTTGGGGGGAGCATTATTAGGGCTGTTATTGAGTTCTCCGGCAAATGCCGAGAAAGTTACTTAGTGTAGCAGTGTTTAGAAATATTCCTAGACACTTGAGAGCAACTTTGGTTGACTGGATTGTTGTTCTTTCTCTTGTGGTGTTGTCATTAGTGGCGAGTGAGCAATTGAGTAATCTCGTTGAAGAACTGCAGTAACCGGCACACGTGAAGGTAGAATAAGATGATGTTGCTGCGTCTCATTAGTTGTGCAGCAACATGATTGGTGTGACTGAAATTGCCAATGTGTGTGAATCAAGTCCAAAAATCTGCGTAGGTCGCGACAACAGACTGCACGCACACGTAGCGCACATAAGAAAACAAACGTGATAACTGATTGGCATGGTAAATTCACCATGCTTAAATAGCCTTAAATCAAAAGCTCGCACGCCATTGGTTAACGGAAAATTTCGCTTGTTTTTAATTGGTGCCGCGTAAATTGAATTGGAATTTCATTTACGCAATATGTCGGCAAATTGTTCTTGAGCCGTTGCAGGTATTTGTATTTTTATTTGCATAATGGATACGCTTTGTACGAGCGAATTCTTATTAATAATTGTAAAATGCAACAACTTCAAGTAAATGCCGTACGACGTTTACAAATTTTCTATACGCCAAGACAGCTGAGAGTTAGTACTGTTGGTGGCCCTTATTAGTACCGGAAATGCGTTCTCGGACAGATGTCGAGAAATTTAGTTAGTATAGCAGTGTCTAGAAATACTTCTAGACACTTGAGACCGGCTCTGGTTGGCTGGCTGGTGTTCCTTTTGCTGTAGCGTTGACATCAGCGGCGCGAGATTGTGTGATGGCTGAGTATTGGTTCGTTGAAGATCTGCGACAACACCGTGGTGACAAGCACACGTTTAGTTCCAATAAGTAAATGTTACTCCGTCTCACTAGTTGTGCTGCGACAAGATTGGCATGACTAGATGATTCTGCTTGTGTAGCTAGTCCAGAAGTCAGCGTATGTGATAAGTCAGAATGGCTGGAGAAAGCACGCACACGAAGTGCACAGCAGAAATCAAACATGGTTACTGACTGGCATGGTAAATGCACCATGCTTATATAATTTTTGAAAATGATAGTTCGCACGTCATTGGTTAACGGAAAATTTTGCTGGTTTTAATTAATGCCGCGTAAATTAAATTTTAATTTCATTTACTCAATATGTCGGCGAATTGTTCTTGAGCCGTTGCATAATTGACTAAACATTAAACATTTGTGTTGAGCAAAAATGACATTGTTTGATGGTTTTGAAAACTTAGAAAAAATATTGTTGTAAACGCCCCGGCTTCAAGTAAATGCCGTACGACGTTACAAACTCGGTTAAGGTGCTCTGAATATAAATATGTTACTGAAAGGGGGGCCCTTAAGAGGGCGTGGCCGTGTGTTCTCTTGAATTATTCAGAGTGTGAAGATGTCCTAGAGCCTTGGGTGGACTCTGGCTGTTGTTGTGGCAATGGCCACCTTTAAGACAAATAATGAACAAAGGGTCTTATCTAGGGCAGACAGTATTTAAACAGAAATTCCTCGCAGAAGCGTCCGTATAAGAATGAAGCAGTCAGCCCAATGAGAAAAGCAGACTTAGAGCTGAAGTGAACATAAATTAATTAATGTGTAAATTTGTTTTATTAAATCGATGCTCGTTGTGCGAGAAAAAATTCTATATATAATTGAATAAAAATAAAGCATTTGTCGTACATTTAAAATGGCTTCTGATGGGTTGGAAACGTTGATTCAGGCATTGACTTCTCAAATGAATAATTTAACTGCAGAATTAGGCATAATTAAGTCTCGTCTGGACGATAAGCTGATAATAAACACAGACGACATACGGGTACGTGGACCATCCAATATAGGTGGACATAACAATGGCGACCGCGCCGAAGAGGAATCAGGAGGAAATATGCCGGCGTTTTCAGCCGAATCGACGAGTTATTTCAGACCGTCATCAGAGTTTAAGCCGATGTTGGCACCACTAGATGTGGAAAGGCTACAGTTGTGGTTCGAAAAATTTGAAGCATCAGTTCGAGCCCAAGAATTTACATTGGAAGCACCTATTGTGCGTGTAGCTGTCCAGGAATTAGTGGACCGGACAGTAGCAGTCCAATTGGAATTGCCGGTTGACCTCACGTATGAAGAATACAAAAGACGCGTGTTGGATCATTTCCGGGCTAGGCCTCAGGAAGTGTTCTTAGAATTATACAGCCTGAAACCATTAATGGGTGAGATGCCCATGGATACCATGGCACGTATCAAGCGGTGGTTCTCGAAGCTTACTGAGTCTTTACCCGGCTTGCAACCACATGAGGCCATCATGTTCATGCTGCTGGATCCTACTAGATACGGTGAAATATCCAGCGCCCAGGGAGGCCTTGAAGAGAGACTTCAGGCTCTTCAAAGTTCGGCCATAATGACAAACAAAATGGCAGCTGCATCTCCACGCATGGGTCCAGTTACGACATCTGACAGGAGCGACATACCGTATTTGAATTCTTCGCGGCATAATAAGCAGTTCCGCGACAGAAGGCAACAGCCAGTGGCCTGGAAGCAAAGTCAGTATATAAGGACTCCAGCTCCGACGAATACGACGTATAAGCGTCGGCAAAACCCATGTACTGCTCCTCGAGAACGGCCAGTGCAGTGGGGTAACAGGGTGCACAATCTCACAAATAAAGGTGGGAGAGAGCAGAGCACGTATATTAATGCTTTGGTGCCTCCGATGGGTAGATCGAATGAAGACCAGCAGATCAAACAAAAAAGTGGTCCGAACCAGATGGCCTTTGAAGAAAAGGAAGTGTGGGAAACATTGCCAAATGAAAGAATTTTCATTAAAGTTAAATTTTTAGAACTCTTCAACGGACAGCCAGTAATAATGCAATTGGATAGTGGAGTTGATGTGTCGGTAGTACCATTGACTTGGCCATTGAACAATGTAAAACCTACGAAAGCAAGTTTATGTCAGGCATCGTGCGCATCGATGGTGGCTGTGGGCGATTGGGACACGAAGTTGTTAATAAATGAAAATGTCTATCATATGTCTTTTGTTGTTTCGAATACGCAAACGTCCTTATTGGGACTTGATTTCATTAGAAAATGGGTTAAGACGATAGACTGTCAAAATAAACGTGTATGCCTAACGCGGCCTGAGGGAATAAGTTCAATAAAGTCTATATGTACCCCTAAGATGCAGGAGGAGACCAGTTGTCTGCCTGGGTCGTGGAAGAATCTTCAAACCCAATATAACATTATATTCCAACTGCCTGATTGTAGCGAGCGTCCAGAGCCGACGGTCGACCAGTTTAAGCTATGGTTAGAACTAAATGACGGTTACGAACCACCAAAAGTATATGGTGCTCCTCCAAAGTAATTAGCAGCAGCGACACGAGCAACCCAAGAAATGATAGAAGCCGGCGTTCTTGAACCGTCAACATCTGTTTTTCGTGCTCCAATGGTTTATGTTACGAAAAAGGATGGTTCGCTCCGACCAGCGGCTGATTTTAGGCAATTGAACTCAGTAACTAAACCGGACCCGTATCCCATGCCGGCTCTGCGTGATCTGTTCTTACAGCTGGCGGGAGGCAAATGGTTTGCCGTGCTTGATCTTAAACAGGGATTTTGGCAAATAGGCGTGCGGCCCGAAGACTGATGGAAGTTAGCGGTACAAGTACCCCAAGGTCATTTCCAATTCACCCGGGTACCATTTGGCCTTAAAAACGCACCGAAAGTGTTCCAAAGAATGATGGACTCGTTTTTTCTGACTTAAATTGTACAACAGCTTACGTAGACGATGTTATTATATGGGCCACTACTGAACACGAATTACGTGTGAGGCTGCAGAAGATGTTGGCCAAAGCTGTAGAATGGCGATTACATTTTAATCCAGAAAAGGTCAAGAAGTGCGGTTCTTGGGGCACTTAGTCTCAGCAGAGGGATGTATGCCATTAGATTCGAATTTACAACCTATCATGGACTATTCTGTGCCTACTACTAGAAAACAATTGCGCTGGTTTATTGGTATGGTGAATTTCTATAGACCATACCTCGCAGGGATGGCGGTTACGCAACAGCCCTTATCTCAGTTAACTAGTGCCAAGATACCATTTCGTTGGACGGAGGAGGCTCAACAAGCGTTTGTGCATGTAAGCAGAAATTAATAGATGATACTATTTTGACTTTCCCGGTAGGTAATATGTCAATTGTTACAGACGCGTCAGATATTGGTATAGGAGCGGTGTTACAAGCTGACGGACGTCCTGCGCAATATATAAGTCGCACACTCACTAAGGCGGAACAGAACTATACAGTCACAGAAAAAGAATTACTAGCCGTACAATGGGCGCTGCGGAAGTTTAGATATTTTGTCATCGGGGGACACGTGGGCGTCTTTACCGACCACAAAGCGCTAGTGCATTGGAGATCACTGTGTATTGAGAAGAAACGTGTACATCGAGCCATTGAAGAACTAGAAGAGTACGATATATCAATTCATCATAGAGCAGGAATCGAGAATGCGGCGGCCGATGCGCTCAGCAGAATTTCTGCTGTGCGGGTTTCGCCGCTTATAAAGGTCTCTGAAGAACAGGGAAGAGATGCTACATGTCAGGAAATAGTTAATCAATTAAAAAACGGCACAGGGGTGTCTGCACCATATAAAACGTTGAGTCTACAGAACGGCCTGTTGGTGCGGAAAGAAGGACAAACAGTGCAATGGTTTGTGCCAGAATCTATAAGAACAGAATTAATGGCCTTTTGGCATGAAACCTTGGGACATCCCGGCGCTGGGTGGCTCATTGAGACATTGCAATCACGATTATATTGGCCTGGCATGTCCAAAGAAATTCGTAGCTATTGTCAACAGTGCACTACATGTCAACGTTGTAAACCACTAAAACGAGAAAAAGTCACTCCGATTGCTTTCAATGCCACTGCACGGAACGAGTTTCTGCATATCGACCTGGTAGGTCCACCGCCGGTAGCTCGCGGCGGCGTGTCCTATGTGTTTTCCATGGTCGATAAGTTTACCCGATGGGTCGAGTTTGTATCACTGAAGAAGATCACAACAGAAAAGATTATAACGTGCTTAGAAGAGCGATGGCTCAGTCAATTCGGTGCACCACAAGTTATTGTTACCGATCAAGGCGCACAGTTTGAGTCGAAAGAATTTAATCAGTGGTGCAAAGACCTTGACATAAAGCATTCCCGCACAGTCACTTATCACCCGCAAACCAATGCGACAGCTGAGCGCGCACATAGGACGATGAAAGAGGTACTGCGATGCTGGTGCTACGAGAGCCCGGGAACGTGGAGATACAATTTACATTTGGTCGAGCGGGCCTTGCGCTTTAGTCTCAAAAGCTGCAGGATTGGCTCCAACGACCATGGTCTATGGAGGACACATACGACTGCCAGGTGAACCGGTAATCCAAGGATCCCATGAGCGCTGCACCATAGCGGATATTCAGGAACGACTATAACAGTAAACTGAATATGTAGGCGCCAGACAGCGACAAGGCTATGCAAGGCAACCGACACGCACTCGCCTAAAGGTCGGCGACTTTGTATTGGTAGCGAAGGTCGAGCCCATGGCACTGCAGGCTGTCAATGATGGGCCGTATCGCGTGGAGAGGGTGGACGCCGAGCACAATACTGTTTTGTTAGCCTGCCCGATGGACCACGAGCTGTGGCACTGGATCGTTTAAGCAGAGTGCGAAAGCCGATTCCTGAGGGGGGAAGATGTGGCAATGGCCACCTTTAAGACAAATAATGAACAAAGGGTCTTATCTAGGGCAGACAGTATTTCAACAGAAGCGTCCGTATAAGAATGAAGCAGTCAGCCCAATGAGAAAAGCAGACTTAGAGCTGAAGTGAACATAAATTAATTAATGAGTAAATTTGTTTTATTAAATCGATGCTCGTTGTGCGAGCAAAATTCTATATATAATTAAGTAAAAATAAAGCATTTGTAGTGCATGTAAAATGGCTTCTGATGGGTTGGAAACGTTGATTCAGGCATTGAATTCTCAAATGAATAATTTAACTGTAGAATTAGGCATAATTAAGGCTCGTCTAGACGATACGCTAATAATAAATACAGAAGACATACAAGTACGTGGACCATCCAGCATAGGTGGACAATACAGTTGTTCCTTCTGTTGTCGAGTTGTAATCACGATGTGGAAAACGTCGTTCAGGTTCTGCAATTAATTGGCTCGTCTCGCTGGTTGTACCGCAACAAGATGAGTCATGGATGTAGGCAATTGTTGGTGAAACAAATCAAATCACCAGCGTAGGTATTGACAGCCGACAGAACGCACACGCGTAACGCAAAGCAGAATGCAAATGCGACAACTGACTTGCATGGTAAATTGTCGTGCTTAAATAGCATGCCATAGTAATATATGTCTACTTGCACACTATTGGTTAAACGGCAAGTTTCGCTTTTTTCTCATTGGTGCAACGTAAATAAAATTGAATTTAATTTACACAATATGTCGGCCATTAATTTGTGTCGTTACATTGTCTTCGCAAATGACCATCTGAACGGCGGAGTTAGAGATAAGTAAATCTAGAAAGGTCAGTAAAATAATTTTTAAATCTGATGGAATCCGTATTAACGACTCAATTGATATTGGTTACTCAATTATGGCGAACGCCCTCGGAAGAAAGAAAACGGAACGCTGCCGATATTTTTATTACAATTTATGTTATTTTTTCAATCTACACCAGAATTAAAAACTATGCTTGCACGTGGATACAGGGATCACCACCTTACGAACATTGATATTCGTGGTCATAGACAAAAGATAAATCCATTGCATGCCTGGATTTGTAGATCGAAAGAAGAGGAGCGCCAGAGCACTCTACAGCCTTGTTAAAATCAGTCTAGGAAACTGCAATATGAAAGGAATTTTATTAATTATTTATCGGTATTTAGATCTCTATAACGGACAGCCCGTGGTAATACAATTGGATATTAGAGCTGATGTATTGGTATTAACAATGACTTTGCCATTAAACAACAGAAAACGATCGTGAGCAAATTTTTGTCTAGCTTCGGACGCATTGATGGTGGCCGTGGGCGAATGAGTACCGAAACAACCGTGTTGGATTTAGATTTTATAAAAATTTGGTTAAGTGTATCGATTGTCAAAATATATGTATATGATTATCGAGATCATATGCATCTCTACGGTACAGGAGGAGACCTGTCGTCTGCACTGGTGGTGGAAAGAGATTAAAAGCCAGTACTGCACTATATTTCAGATATCTGATTGCAGTGATCATCTTGAGCCAAACGTCGATCACTTTACGCCATGTTAGAATTGAACAAAGATTGCGAACTACAAAATATAAATGGTGCTCCTCCAATAAAACTAGCAGCAACGACTCGGGAAATACAACGGATATTAGAAGCCAGCGTTTTTAACTATCTTCATCTGTTTGTTGAGCTCCTATGGTTAACGATACGAAAACAGATGGTTTACACTGACAGGCGGCCAATTTCCGGAAATTAAACTCTGTATATTAATCTAACCCGTATCCCATGTCGGTTTTGAATGACATGTTCCTACAACTAGTGGGAGACAAGTGGTTTGTCGTGGTTGATGTAACACTTAGATTTTTGCAAATTGGTATTCGGCCGGAATACGTGTTGGATTTAACTTTGTAGATACACAAAGTTCATTTCCAATTCAATTGGGTACCTTTTGGTCTGAAGAACGAATCGAAAGTGATATTTGTTTTAGGACTTACCCAATACTAAAGCTTATGTTGACCATGTTATTACATGTGTCACAACTAAGCAACAATTACGTATTCGGTTGCATTATGTATTCTCCAATTCCTTAGACTGGCGATCACATTTTAATCTAGAAAATGTTCAGATATGCTGACATGTGCTGTTCCTAGACCACTTAATCTAACTAGAGTATTGTATGGCATTAGAATGGACTGTACAACTTATCAAGATTTATCTGTTGTGCACTACTAGAAAATAATTTCGTCGGTTTATATGTGCGGTGAATTTCTACGTAAAATATCTCGCACGAACGCGGTTACTCAACGACCCTTGTTCGATTTAACTCGAGCCAAGATTCCGTTTTGCTGGATGTGTGAGTCTCAAGAAATGTTGATCCTACGTTAACGGAAATTAAAAGACGCTTCAAACATTGTCGTTAAAGCCGTTTTACTAGCGGAGAGTCGTTATGGCGCAAAATATAAGTTTCACACTCAATAAGGTGGAGTAAAAATAAATCGTAAGCGAAAATGGAATACTGGACGTAAAATGTGCACAACAAACGTTTAGATAATTTGCTATTTGGGGACATATAGTCGACATTAAAGATCACAGTGCATTTGTGCATGTGTGGTCACTGAGTATTGGGAAGAAGCGAGTAAACCGAGCTATTGAAGAGCTCAAAGAATACAATATAAAGAATTATCATCGAACAGGTATCGAGAATGCGGCAGTTTATGCGCACAGGTGAATTTCTGCTTTGAGGGTTTCGCCACTTATGCTGGACCCAGAGGAACAGGAAAATTATGCCATATTCCAGTAAATAATCAGACAGTTAAAAAACGACACATCGGTGTCCACACAATACTATGAGAAGTTACTGCGAAACGGGATACTTTTTTTAAAAGTAGGACCAACAGTGCAATCGTTTGTGTCGGAGTCGATGCAAACAGAATTGGTAAATACCTGGCATGAAACGTAGTGACATCCTGGAGCCGGGCGGCTTATCGTGACATTTATTCACGACTTGATTAGCCCGGCATGTCCAAAGTGTCTCGTAGCTATTGTCAACAGTACACAATATGTAAGCTATAAGAGCCATAAATAAATCAAAGAGTCAACATAATTGCTTTCAATGACATTGCACCACAAAAAAGTTTTGCATTTGAACTCTTTGAGATGTAGTCTATGCGTTTTTATGATTACAATTTTACCCGATGTTTCGAGTTTTTATCATTGAAGCAAATTAAAAGATAGAATAGGATAAAATGCTTAGAATAGCGCTGGCTCAGTTGATTTGGAGGATCAATATTTATCATTACCGACTGGGTTACCGTTAGAGACGACGAAATTTAAATGTTGGAGCAAGGACCTTAACATAAAATATTTTTACACAGCAACTTACCACCCGCAGACTAGCTTGAAGTCTTTGCGAGCACACCAGACGATGAAAGCCATAGTGCAATTTTGGTGCACGAGGCCCTGTTAAACCAGCGAAACAAATGACATTTGGTCGAGCAGACCATGCGATTTACAGTATCAATAGCTACAGAATTTGCTCCGAAAACCATGCTCAATGTATGGTATTAACGACTTCCTGGTGACCTCGTAACCAAAGAACCCCGTGAGCGCTGAAATATAGTATATATTCAGGAACATTCGAAACAGCTAACTGAATATGTGGGCACCAAACCACGACAAGCTGACGCCAAACGACCTACGTGTAATGGGTAAGGGCTGGCGACTATGTAATTGGTGCAAAGTTGGGGTCAATAACACTACATGTTGTCAATGATGGTCCGTGTAAGATGTAAATGGTGGACGCAGAGCGCAATACATTATTCGTTAACATGCCCGACAGACTACGAGCTGTCGCATTTGATCGTTTTAGCCGGATGTTATAGCCAATTGTTGAGTGGGGCGGGGATACGTAGCAGTTGCCAACTTTGAGTCCGATAACGCTACATTGGCTCAAATGGGGAATTACAAGAAAACAGCAGATAGTCCACATATACATGCACGAATTAATATGAAGCAAAGTCATGACAATGATGGAAGCAGAATCAGTGGCCGCAGAAATGAATATTAAATAATATTTATATGTATTTTGTCTTACTAACTGGACACGCTTTATTCAAGTAAACTCTTCTTAATAAATGATACAAAATAAAAAAAATTGCTGATGAAAAATAACTTCGTCTGAAAGATGGGAAAATTTAGTAAGAATATTATCTGTGCAAATGACCACCTAAAATGTGGAGTTATGGATTATTAAGTCTGTGCTAAACGTTTCAATAATTATTAAATTTGAGAAAATTCGTATAAAAAACCCAGCTAATAATGATAGTACGTAATTCTGATCATTCTCAGTCCTGTTATATTTGGTATTCGAATACAGAAATTAGATGCAGGCTTTAATCGATCATTGGAAATTTGTTTATGAATTTTTAAAAAGTCAATCTTAAAAATTTGGATCTGGCTTCGTTATCAGATTAGGCACGATATATTTTAACTTCAGTATAGACTGAACTGTGTCGATTTGAGCATAGATTTCCTACAATTCTCTTACGCCTTCAAAACTTAAATTGACGAATGGTTTTCTCTGGTAGGTTGCAAATGTAGACTATTTAGAACACATTGTATTTGATGCGTAAATTCTATCGCCAGTGGCTCATCATTAACCTCAAAACCGCTCATTAGATCTGCAGGGAGTTGCGGTTTGTGACAAAATAAACGTGTGTAGCTGATGCCTTTATGCTATCACGATACCTATATTTCATGCCAAATACTAAACTATCTTGGAATATACAAGTAGTAAAATAGCATCTTGCTTAGTATCTACTACATCCGGTATTCTATACTTTGCAAAAATGTTTAGGTAGAACGCATAAATAATATTCCCTATATATTAACTGATAAATTGGTATAACTTCAAGCCATCTCGTTTTTAGATCAATTATATTCATGAAGAATCGGATGTCAGGTACTTTGGAATCAGCAATAATCTCAACACAGATAAATCTGAAGCGAGCGTTAGGCAGCCCACAACAGCCAAATTCTGAATGCATATGACGAAAGATTCTGGCGAGTTGATATGGCCGAAACGATATAACACATTGGCTTATATCTTGTAGGGTGTTCGGCCAATAGAGACATTCTTATGACAATATTATCTTACCTCCATTCCAGAATGACTCAAATTATGTTATTCATCAATGACCACACGATGACAGTCTAGCAACAGTCAAGTTTTACTGACCAATTCTTCACCAGTGTTATATTCAATGACTTGTTCATTTCCTATTTTGAAAAGGGTAAAACAGTCTACGTACTTTCGTCACTACGATGTTAATTCTCCATCTGTTTGCGACTTTGTTTGGATGTAGTAACATTGCGACAAGTTGGCATTCTGATGGAATTTAGACTTTATTTCAATACCAAATAAAATCAACCACCACATTTTCGTTGACTTTTACATGATTAGTATTGAAACTAATTCCTCTTTACTCGTGATCCGTCAAAGATCAGAAAGAATCATATCAGCTAAACTTAAGAGAAAACTTCATAATTATTACAGTAACAATAAAGATAAATTAAAGATTATATTGCCGGTGGATATATCTGAGTGTAAATTTATCCATGAACTAAAGGAACTATTTGTTTATGTAATATGTAATTATCATAAAGAAAGCAATATGGGTAAGCTAACGAATCTTTCAGAAAACCAGAAATCAGGCCTTGTTGTCGACAGTAATGCGTTAGTAAAATTAATGTTAAAAGTGAAATCTAAAAAGTAAAAATATCAAATTTGTATATCCATTAATAACCTACATCATTTACTTTATAGCTTCTGCGTCTTTTCAAATATAAATTTGACTGATGAACAGATGCGAACCGATATTCTAACGATACGTGCTGTGCCGTTGCCAAAAATTAGTAAGCCAACACGTGCCGACGATTATTGAAAAATTATTATTCTTACTTCTTAGATAATCGAACAATTAATACAAGATTATTAAATATCTATGTTGCTAATTGACTTTGATTCAAGCCAACATGGTTTTAAGAAACTTCGATCAACAATTACTAACATTCTTTCTATGTGGAATCATTTAATTACGCTGGATGAGCAAAAGTCTGATGCATTAATTGCCTTGATTGATACCTCAAAAGCTTTTGAATCTATAAATTTTGATGTTTTTATGAAGGCGAATAGTTAATTGCGCATTCATCGGATTATGTTTAGATTATTCGATATTATTTATATAACAGAAGCATGAGTATTTAAATAAATAATTTGAGATAAAGATCGCTCAATGTTACAAAATGATTTCAAAAATGTTAAAGCTTGGAATTAATCCTATTAAAAATCATACTTGAGAATTTGCAAACTATGTTCTTTTGTATGGGTCTTTTGCGGGGTTGCTATCTACCTACATAGAACTGGTAGCTGCTGTTGAGATCCGTGCTTATGATCAATACCCGGCCTTTCCCGATGGGTGATTTGAGAAGGCTAATTCGAATGATCACATATGTATTGTACACAATGTTGCATGGAAAATTCATAGTTAGTCCAAATTGACCGTGCTCTAGACGGAAACAGAACAAAATACTGTTAACAAAATTGAATGTCTTATACACAAGTCACAGTTAAACAAAATTGTCCGTGCTCTAGACGGCAGCAAAACGATATACTGTCAACACAATTAATAAACCACTCACACACGTCTGAATTGTGATGAATAAATGTAACCGATTGAAAATATATGATGATATAAATAAAGTCACTGGTAAAAGTTGTCACTGATGATGGATAGAATAAAATCGTGTAAAAACTTCAATGAAAATACTTCACAAATAATTAATCCACTGTTTGCTATGGTTTTAACTTATTTAATTATAATAATCCATTGTACTCTGAAATTCTGATATATAGAATTAGATGCGAACAGTAAATCACTTGTATAAACTGCGAATAATCCAACGAAGAAAGTAATTCCACTATGGCACTATAATCCACCGCATGTTCCCTGCGTATTGCGCGCGGATGTGTATATTTTATAAACAAAACCATATTAATTATAATTAAAATTGCAGTTCAAGAAATCTCAATTAAAACTACTTGAAGCTAAAAGATATTGTTTCTAAAATCACTGTTAAGACAAATATTGTGTAAAAACAGAGTTAGATTATTTGACCTTAAAGAGTACCATATTTGTCAAAATTCAACATCGTTGGGTTGTAACGCTGAGCCGCGTGTTACATACACCCTCCTCGACAATGAAAATTAGTACACAATGAAGAGGGCTAACCTTACAGGAGGTGCTATTGCTCTGCCGTATCGAGTAACTACTGATGTTGGCTCTGTCAACACTGATTCTGGTTCCTCTATATCTCGCGGCGGCGTGACGGCGTCAGTTGGCTCGGTTGTTGATGAGATGTCGGGCGTCAGTCCGATGTCAGAAAGACTGTCTTGAGGTGGAGTTATCGTTTCTTCACCGCCTGATAGGTCAACATCGCGGAACAGCGGGTCATTTGGATCAACGTCGGTCGGAGATAGTCTGTGTTTGGAGACAGCTTCAGCTTTGCCATTAATCTCCAAAATGATGTAATTCTGACGTCGATCTAACACACAATAAGGACAGCGCTTTAGTTTGGCTAGAATCCTGTTATCTTTATCGTTGTTGACGAAGAGCCATTTGCAGCTATCAAAATCTTTGCGTTTATAAATTGGACCATGTTGCTGATGTGTAGGACAGATCGGCCGATTCTGAGCGTAATATTGTAGATAACTGCGAAGTGGAAACATAAATGCCAGATTGTTCATCGTTATTGCAGTTTCAGAGCGTGATCAGACAAGCATCTGTGCGCCACGATCGGTTGTCACTTCAGCTGGAGCACCAAACCGAGCGAACCAATTTAGCTCTAAAGCATAACTGACAGTATCTTGCTTCATGTCTGGCAGTGGTATGGCCTCATACCATCGAGTGGTGCGATCCCGTATTGACAGTAGATATCGCATATTGTTCACGGCAGGTAAGGTTACCAGATCAACGCGTATGTGCGTGAACCGGACTTTGAGCAATTGAATGACTTGTGGCGCTGTTTTGGTGTGTCTCGTTATTTCGCAGTTCTGACATTCTAGACATTGTTTTGACCACTTCTTGACATCTCGCCGCATGCCAGGCCAAAAATACGTTCTAGATAGAATTTCCACTGAGGCTTTGCCAGATGGGTGGCTCATTGAATGGTAAACCTCGAAGATCTTGTGACAAAGTTTTCTGGTATGAACGGCCGAAGGCCCACGCCAGTTGTTTCACACTGCAGCAGAGTTCCATCATAATCAAATGTTTTCAGGCGATTGACATCAAATGTCCGAAGTGATAGATCATCTTGCTGTGCTGCTTGCGATTTCTGAGTGCGTATAGGTGAAGGAAACAGGATAGAGGCACTGAGTTCTGCAGGACGGCTTAGGGAGTCTGCGACCACGTTTTCTGACCCTTTGACATGAGTGACTTCATATTCATTTTCGTGTATTCGTGTAAGTTGTGAGTTGACACGTCGTGAATATAAATACTCTTTCTTTCCTCTGAGCATCGGAGTAGAGGAAGATTTTCTGTGTAGATCTTGAACTTTCGGCCATCCAGATAGGTGTGGAAGTGTAGGATCGACCGGTAGATTGCGAGTAACTCTTTTCCTAATGTATCATATCGCGTCTCGCGAGGTTGTAGTTTTTGCGAATAGAAAGCGATAGGCTGGTGTATTCCATTGTTGGATTGTTGAAGTACTGCGCCTATGGCAACGTTGGATGCGTCCGTTATCAATTCAAAAGGTTGAGACCAATCCGGGGAATGTAACATGGTCGCTTTGCATAGGGCCCTTTTGGCATCCTCGTAAGCCTGCATGTCGTCCACGTTGAGCTGAATCAGTTGTGATTTCTTGACGAAACGGATTTCTGGCACGAGATATTTGTGAAGAGGTGCCAGAATCTTGGCAAGCAATGTACGAATCGAGTGTAGTATTTCATTTAGCCCAAGAATCGTCGTACTGCTCGAACGGTGGCTGGAGGCTGTAGTTCTTGAATAATGCTAACCTTAGCAGGTATAGGTGCCATGTCTTTCTCGGAAATTTGATGACCGAGGAATTCAATTGATTGCTGTGCAAAGACGCATTTGTTGCCATGAAGTCGGAGGCCATAGTCTTCTAGACGTGCGAGTAGGATCTCAATATGCTGTATATGTTCTGATATAGAGTTGGAGAATACCAGGATGCCGTCTTAATATGGAATTACAAATGGTAGACCATCTAGTATTTCGTCCATAACGCGTTGGAAGGTTTGCGAGGCATTCCTGAGACCAAAAGGAATATAGTGATATTCGTGATTGCCACCTCGAGTGAATCTGAGTGCAGTATATGATACGGAGTCCTTGTCCATCGGTACTTAATAGTAGGCTTTCACTAGTTCAAGTTTTGAATACACAGCATGACCAATAGCAGATCTGAGTAGGTCAGCTGGATTTGGCAGGATGTGCAAATCAGACTGTGTGCAAGAATTGAGAATGCGATAATCCCGCACACCCTGAATGTTGCTGGTTCACTCTTTGGTACTACTACCACAGGCGACGCAAAAGGTGAGCTGGATCGTGTACAGATGCCTTGTTGACGTAGCATGGCGAATTCTTGCTCGGCGGCCTTATGTTTTGTGGTGTCAATGGACGTGCTCGTGGAGGATGAGGAAGTGGTTTCGACAAGATGATTGGATGGGCTGTGATGGCACGCTTCCTCTTAAGATCGGGTATGAAGGAGATAGGTTTGAAAATTTCTTCATGACGTTTCAGAACATCGTCCAGTTGCAGTACATGAAGAACTGGAGGAATTAGCTGTATGGATGAGACTGCTTCGGCGCGAGTTGCATGTTTTAGCGCTGATGAAAGCAACTGATTGTCTGCAGTACATATCTCTCGTATTCTTTGACGAATGGTAAGGTCGAAGTGATCGAGAAAGTCACGTCCAATGATGTTTCTTGTCGTACTGGCAATGATGAAAGGATAATCGAAACATCTTTTTGAGTTGGAGAACGCGATTGTGTGTACTCGTACCCCAAACGTCGCTATACTGGAGCCATTGGCGCAGGTCAGATTGCTGGTGTCGACTGGGTGGGTAGGTTTGAAATAATTGTTGCGCAATAAGCTTACATCTGATTCAGTGTCTATGAGAAATAATTCGCCAGAGGTTGCGTCACGGATGAGAAAAGATTTTGATAGTGGCAACTGACGATGAGACTGGTTGCTGGCATTTGGGCGTTTGAAGCATGACTTGACTGGAGACGTTGCTCTAAATACAATAGTTTGATTGCGCTCTACCGCGAAAGCAACGTGCTTCGAGCCATCAGACGTGGAGCGGCCAACGATCTTGGGGTGCTCAGCCTCTACTGCTGCAGAGGAGGCTGACCCCAGCAGTTTTCCGAATCTTCCATGGGCGGATCCTCCTGAGTTGTTGAGGATGACCGCACCCACTTGAACGTCGCGTCTGTTCGCGGGAATGTGTAGCCGTTTCTGAGGCAATAACGTGTGGAGTGGCCATAACTGCTGTGATTCGGACACCACTCCGCTGGTAACTGTGGAACTGTGGCCCGGTCTCTCGACGTCGACCTCCTGGCGCTATTCCGGGACGGTGGTCGACGCTGGTCACGCTTGATCTGGTTGCGTCTATTATGGACGGCATCGACTGAGGCCAAATTTGTCCTGACGGTGAGGTTCTCGAGCAGACTGATGAGGCGTTCATTCGTTACATTTGTGCCGGCTGATGATGCGGTGGATTGCGATTCGGACAGACTTGAGGCGATGTGGCATTTCTCTGGGGCAGGTGAGCTGTAGTGGTGTAACTTCCACCACTTGTCTAGACGTGCCGGCAGAACGTCGTCTTGTACTTCGAGGGATTCGCGCGGGAACGTGGCCAGCTCTTGTGGTGCCGGTGGGAGCTGCTGTATGAAATGTCGCATTACGATTTCATTTGGCAGGTTGAATTCCAAGGCTTTCTGCTCCATCTCCCTAAATAGCTCATAAGGCGTTCGGCTACCTAGGGACATCTGGCTCATTAATTCTGTAAGCCTGTCTTCTCGATCTGGTATCAAACGCTGCTTGACGGCACGTTGCAGGCTCTGCCATGGCTGCGCACATGTGCCCTCTGTGTATTGATGCAGAATATCTTTGAGTCCGCGTTTAAAAGACATTGGGATCGTCTCCCAAGCCCTCAAAAATATTCAGCCCTCGTCTGTTATATTGGACACCTTGGCCAATAAAGTAACATCGTCGACCCACTCGTCAAGGTAGTCTGGATCGAATTGGCATATTTTGTACTGTGTCCGAGTGTTGGTGCGGTCTGTTGCTGGGCTCACCACCGGGCTTCCTGCATTTCCTGAACTGGACGTCATCTTATGTGTGTGAGTGTTGTCGAGAATAGATGGCAGTGTAACATCGTCCTCACCCGTCATCGTGCGGCTGTCTTCGAGCATTGTGATCTCGAGAGGGTGTTTTTCTGTGATATGTGTCTTAGAACTTACATTCCTTCGTGGCATTCATCCAAAGTGCTTGAAGTTCTCAAAATCTAGATGTTTGTTAATTCTTTGCTGGCTGTGAGTTTGACAAAACGGGGCACCATGCTTATGATCACTCCCCGGCCTTTTTCTGATGTGTGTTGTGAGAAGGCTAATACGAATGATCACAAATGTATTGTACACAACGTTGCATGGAAAATTCATAGTTAGCCCAAATTGACCGTGCACTAGACGGCAATAAAACGAAATACTGTTAACACAATTGAATGTCTTACACACAAGTCACAGTTAAGCAACATTGTCCGTGCTCTACACGGTGCAAAACGAAACACTGTTAACAATGTTGAATGTCATATACACAAGCAATTATTCTTTCAAAAATGTCTGAATTGTGGTGAATACAAGGAACTGATTGAAAATATATGATGATATGAATAAAGTCACTGGTAAAAGTTATCACTAGTGATAAATATATTAAAATCGTGTAAAAACTTCAATGAAAAATCTTCACAAATTATTAATTCACTGTTTGCTATATGGTTTTAACTTATTTAATTATAATAATCCATTGTACTCTGAAATTCGGATACGTAGAATTAGATGCGAACAGTAAATAACTTTTATAAACTGCGAATAATCCAAAGAAGAGGAATAAATCCACTATGGCACTATAATCCACGCATGTTCCCTGCGTATTGCGCGCAAGTTTGTATATTTAATAAATAAAACCCTGTAACGACACAAATTAATGGCCGACATATTGCGTAAATTAAATTCAATTTTATTTACGTTGCACCAATGATAAAAAAGCGAAACTTGCAGTTTAACCAATAGTGTGCAAGTAGACATAGCATGCTATTAAAGCACGGCAATTTACCATGCAAGTCAGTTGTCGCATTTGCATTCTGCTTTGCGTTACGCGTATGCGTTCTGTAGGCTGTCAATACCTACGCTTGTGATTTTATTGTTTCACCAACAATTGGCTACATCCGTGACTCATCTTGTTGCGGTACAACCAGCGAGACGAGCCAAGTAATTGCAGAACTTGAACGAAGTTTTCCACATCGTGATTACAACGCGACAACAGAATGAACATTAGCCAGAGTCAACCCAAGGCTCTAGGACATCTTCACACTCTGAATAATTCAGGAGAACGCACGACCAGGCCCTGTTAAGGGCCCCCTATCATAACAATATCTATATTCAGAGCACCTTAACCGAGTTTGTAACGTCGTACAGCATTTACTTGAAGCTGGGGCGTTTAAAAAATTGACGACCACGCCAGGATATTGATTATTGTTCTGATTTTTTTGGTGTAAATAAAATTGACTTCCTTTTTCATTTATTTGGGATAAAAATAGATTAACATTGCGTTTTCTTTACCCTGATCGTGGTCTTCTGGGAATTTTGTTGGGTATATATTCGTGGATTTGTGTTGAATTTTTTTGGGATATAATAATAGCACATTGGCATCAAAGTCCAACGGGGCCTCTGTTCATCTTTTCTACGTACAAAACGGTACCGTACGTACTGGACAGGCTCAATTGCGGATTTTTGGAAGCAGTTACTGTGACGTGCTGCGCTCATTCATCTGTGGAAGCTTTTTGTGGGTAAGCGTTTCGTTAAAGTATATTTATATATTTTCATATTGTTTATAAATTTATGCTTTTAAGGTCCCGTGAGATTGTTAGAATATCAGGTCCAATTTTAGATATTGATGTTCCTGTTTGGGATGGAGATAGTGAACTATTCTTTATGCGCGTAGACTCCGCTTTCTCCCCGTTTCCTGATTATGACAGTCATCAAAAACTGTCGAAGGTTTTTGCTAAACTACCTTCTGAAATGCAGCGACGGATTTATCCTAAGTTTGAGGCCATTAGAAGCTACCTAATCCCATTTTGGGCCTAAAAAACGAAGTAGAATCCTTGCTTGGGCCCACAGAGACTGAGCAGATAATAAAAAATATGCGCAGTTAGACATGCCGAACATTTGCCCCATAAAAATACTGAGGGAATTACGGAAACGTTGGTCTAAGACCAACATTTCTGACCATGAGGCTAAGGTTGTTTTTATTAACAATCTTCCACAAACATTAAAACTCTTTGCCAGACAACTCCCCAACACTCTCTTTATAGATGAATTATCTGAGAGATGTGAGTTAGAATATAGGGTTTTGGAACCCAAAGTGAATCCATCATCCTTTTCTTCACCCCCGCAAGATGATAGGCTCTTCTCTATAGAGAGGACAGTGGCGAACATGGCTAAAGTTCTAGAAGGATTGGCCATTACCAAATCCGAGCATCAGTATCGGGAAACGTCTGGCGCAGGAAGTAGAAGACCGTACTTTCTGCACATCAACGGCATCAACGGCGCCACAGGGAAGAAGCCAACTACAATCCGACATCCCTGTCGACTCTTCTCGTCCACGCCAAATTTTTCACATAGAGAACCAAACGGATAACGCCGGTCGCAATCACTAGCCTACTTGCTTGCATGACCCGGCCAAACAGCCCAACGAGCTTCTGCACCTTCTTGATTTCAAAACTCGCAAAGAGTTCATCGTGGACACAGGTGCGTCAGTCTTAGTTCTAAAGGGTGATTAAATGCCCTAGATGTCGCTAGGCGTTCTTCTCGCAACAGCTACAGGCGAGCCCATACCAACTTATGGCTGCCAATACCGCACACTCAACGTAGGTCTACGACGTGAATTTTCCCACAACTTCATCATTGCCAAGGTCTCACATAATATATTAGGCCTTGATTTCCTTCTAAAATTTCGGCTCATTGTTGATCTTGCCAATCAAAAGATCATCGACCCCTCCGCCGGACTTGAGTAAAGTTTTTGGACACTTGCCTCCGAGCGTTTGGAGTTACAGGTCATTCAGCCAACCCCAGTGCATCATCCAGCAGAGATATCAGCAGCTCTTCAAAATACAAGTCGCTTTTCGATCTTAACAAGTCAGAGCTACGAGTCTCCAACACGATGCACCATATCGTCACAGAAGGACAACCTATTGCACTCAAGAAGCGACCACTGGCCTTTGCTAAGCTGAAAGCTGCCCAAGAAGAATTCTCAAGGCTTTTGGAAGAGGGAATCATCAGACCATCGTAAAGTTCATGGGCGTCACCACTGCACTTAGTCTCTAAATCAAACGGATCGTACAGAGCCTGCGGAGACTACCGTAAGCTAAATTCAGTGACAAAATCCGATGCATATCCTATTCCAAATATTAACACTTTACTTGAAAAACTCAACGGCAGCAATTTTTTCTCAGAAATTGACCTCAGACAAGCCTACCATCACATCCCGGTAGCACCAGAGGATATCGAGAAAACTGCAGTCATCAATCCATTTGGTCTTTTCGAATATCTTTACATGCCTTTTGGACTTAAGTATGCTACACAGACATTTCAAAGATTCATGGACGACATACTTCGCGACGACTTTGCTTATTGTATGTCAAAGCTCGATGACATTATGGTATTCAGTCCAGATCTAGAATCTCATGCGAAGCATCTACGAAATGTCCTCTCACGCCTATCCAACCACGGAATCAAGATCAACTGTGACAAGACGCAGATTGCAACTTCATCCGTCGACTTCTTAGGGCATCGTATCACGGCCCAAGGTATTCAACCGTTGCCGTCAAAGACGACTTCAATCAAGAATATCAAATCACTAAGGACTTTGAGCGATTTGCAGAAAATCCTGGGAGTACTAAACTATTATCGCAAGTTCCTTCCGGTCCTTTCAAAACAACTTTATCCTTTGTGCAGGCACCTGCGGAACCGAAAAGGACTTAGCAAGAATTCCACCATTGCTTGGTCAAAGCTCGATGACATTATGGTATTCAGTCCAGATCTAGAATCTCATGCGAAACATCTACGAAATGTCCTCTGCACGCTTATCCAACCACGGACTCAAGATCAACTGTGACAAGACGCAGATTGTAACTACATCCGTCGACTTCTTAGTGCATCGTATCACGGACCAATGTATTCAACCGTTGCCGTCAAAGACGAATTCAATCAAGAATATCAAATCACCAAGGACTGTTGGCGAGTTGCATAAAATCCTGGGAGTACTAAACTATTATCGCAAGTTCCTTCCGGGCCTTCCAAAACAACTTTATCCTTTGTGCTGGCACCTGCGGAACCGAAAAGAATTCCATCATTGCTTGGTCATCCGAAGACGAGGTATTACTTCGACTTGCCATCAACTCGTTAGCAAATGCCTAATGCTAACACATCCAGATTTTGAAAAGCCATTTCTACTCACGACAGATGTTTCTGAATTCGCTATTGGAGCCACGTTGGAACAAGAGATCGACGGAGTTCGGAAGCCTATCAGTTTCTCTGTAAATCTTTTGTTTTTACTGTCTATTCTAAATCCTAATTTTTTAAAATACCTATTCAGTTTATACATATCTAACGTTGTGGTGTAACGCGCGGCTCCGTGTTACAACCCAACGAAGCTCAACTTTGACAAATATTATTTTTGTTAAGGTCACATATGATAATTCTGGTTTTACACAACGTTTCTCTTAACTGTGATTTAAGCAACAATCTCTGTTAGTTTCAAGCAGTTTTAATTGAGATTTCTTGAACTGCAAATTTAATTGTAATTCATAGGGTTTTGTTTAAGAAAAAACACACACGCGCGCTATGCGCCGGTAACCTGCAGTGGATTTATGTGACAACGTGTAACACGCGGCTCCGCGTTACAACCCAACGGTGTTCAATTTTGACAAATATGGTACTCTTTAAGGTCAAATAATCTAACTCTGTTCTTACACAATATTTCTCTTAACTGTGATTTTAGAAACAATCTCTGTTAGTTTCAAGCAGTTTTAATTGAGATTTCTTGAACTGCAATTTTATTTGTAATTAATAGGGTTGTAAACGCCCCGGCTTCAAGTAAATGCCGTACGACGTTACAAACTCGGTTAAGGTGCTCTGGATATAGTTATTGTTATGATAGGGGGGCCTTAACAGGGCCTGGTCGTGCGTCCTCCGGCAAATGTCGAGTGTGAAGATGTCCTTCTCTGGCTGTGGTTCCTTCTGTTGTTGCGTTGTAATCTCGATGTGGAAAACTTCGTTGAAGTTCTGCATTAATTGGCTCGTCTCGCTGGTTGTACCGCAACAAGATGAGTCACGGATGTTGCCAATTGTTGTTGAAACAAATCCAATAATTAGCGTAGGCAATGACAGCCGACAGCACGCACGCGTAACGCAAAGCAGACAGGCAAATGCGACTACTGACTTGCATGGTAAATTGCCGTGCTTAAATAGCCATGCCATAGTAATATATGTCTACTTGCACACTATTGGTTAACGGAAAGTTTCGCTTTCTCCAATTGGTGCAACGTAAATGAAATTGAATTTAATTTACGCAATATGTCGGCAATTAATTTGTGTCGTTAAAACACTTCCCTCTTTGAAAAAAGGAAAAAAATTCCTCTCTGCGAGGCTAGATAAGAAATGTATGACAGAGTTCGAACAGAATTAAGCAAAAGTATGATGTAACATTAATTCTGGGCTTAAATATGCTTGTTGGTTGCTTCAACAATGATATGATGCCAGGTAACCACTAGGAAATGTTACACAAATTGTTAGTTCTAGTGGACGGTCATAGCACGTGAGGCAAAATAGAGCAGTGTAAGTTTTTGGAGCCGCAGCGTGAAGATGTCGAGGTAAATCGCCTCTGAATTTGCCAGGTTTAAGTTAAAACCTAAGCAGATTGGATCGTCGTCAATGCGTTTGTATACGACCAAAGGAGCTAGAGTGAGTGCTCGACGTTGTGGTCATGACATTTGTAGAGTGGTCTTTGTGCAATTGATGAAGTTGAGATATGCATTGAATGTGGCCTGTACCATGTTATGAAGCTGATAATTACTTAGTGTTGCTACACGAAAGCGTTAGCTCCAAGTAGCTGGTCATACCAAATAGGCAGTGTGATGTCATGTGTGAGAAATACATTATAATGTAAAAATATATACATTAAAATCAAAGGTAACTGCATAAAAATATGTACACGAACATTGCCTCAGAGATGGCATAATACCAAAAAAATGTTCAAAAATGCTACACAATTGTTAGCTAAGAACAGCTGGTTATGCCACGTGAGACAAATGCGAAAAATAACGCAAGGTTAAAAAATTTTGATAGTTAATGTTAATGTTTAAAAAAATCAATTACGCGTTATACAAAGCAGGTTATTGAGATTGTGGGCAGACGGAGCCTGAGACGTGTGTAGAAGGTTGAACGCTCTCAGGATCAGGCGGTTCGATAAACGCTTTCAACCTGTCTATGCTTACTGATGTCGGTGTAGCGCCTTGCATAATAATGAAGTATTTGGTTGTCTGAGCAAAATCGGGTAAGGACCGCGATACTTTGGTTGTAGTGGTGCAACAGCATTATTATTGCGAACGAGTTGAGGCGTGTGTCTCGGCTGCTGTTCAGACATGTTACCGAAATGAAGTCGAAGGCGAGTAGCTTCATCTTGTGGGTCATCTTGTGCCGGTAGTAGACGTGGGAGCTGACTAGGCAGGCGTAGATCCATGCCATACAAGAGTTGTGACGCAGACGTTTTAATGGATTCACGAGTACGGGAACGCATGGCAAGCAGAACTAAAGTTAGTGCATCGACCCAGTTGCCATTAATGGACGAGGATGCTAAAGCTGCTTTGAGTTCTCTATGCATTCTCTCTACCATGCCATTAGCTTGGGGATGGTAGGCAGTCGTCTGGCGTAAGATGCATCCCATGTACCGTAAGGTGGTTTTGAAACGATCAGATGAGAAGCAAGTGCCTCTGTCCGTGATGACCCCATTGGGAACACCATAATTGGATATCCATGCAGAGATAAAACCGTTAGTTACTTTGTCTGCAGAAATGGTTCCAAGAGGTAATGCCGCAGGCCACCGTGTAAATCTATCGATCATAGTTAGAAGGTAGCTGAAACATTGAACCCTTGTCAGATGAACTTTGTCGATGTGGACGATGGCTAGGCGAGAAGTAGATCGAAAATGTTGCAACTTAGAACGAGTGTGTCTTGTGATCTTGTTTTTCTGACAAATTGCACACTCTGAGACCCATCGTTTCACATTCTGCCTAAGTCTGTGACCCCAGAAACGATCTGTAAGAAGTCGGACAGTCGCTTGGCTTCCCGAGTGAGAAATTGAGTGAATTGAATCGAAAACTTTTCTCTGAAGGCTGGTCGGCAGAACTGGCTTGTTGGGCAGCGTACCCGTGAAGTTAACAATTGATAAGCCTTCCCACAGACGGCATATGAACTTGGTTGGGTGACGGGCTATTGATCTTTGAATGTGAATGTCACCACGTTGTTCCGTTCGCAGGAGGGTTGGCTTTAGTGCAGGTTCACTGAGTGCCATGGAGTTGACAGTGAATGGTGACGGCGAAGGTGGTTGTAGGGAGACGTCTGGCCTGGAAAGGGCATCTGCAATGAAGTTCTGTTTGCCCTTGACGTGGAAGACGTCAAATTGCCATTCGCTTAGACGAGAAAGCTGTCTTTCCACTCTGGCAGGGTACTTGGCGATAGATGAAATTGCGTTTCGAAGTGCGCTAACTAGTGGTGCATGATCTGTGAAAACAACAAATCTGCTACTGCCAATGATGCTGATAAAATGGCGCACTGCGTCGTTGATGGCGAGAAGTTCTCGGCCGAAAGTGTCGTACATCGTTTCTACTGGTTGGAGAGTACGCAAGTAGAAACTGATAGGCTTCCGAACTCCGTCGATCTCTTGTTCCAACGTGGCTCCAATAGCGAATTCAGAAGCATCTGTCGTGAGTAGAAATGGCTTTTCAAAATCTGGATGTGTTAGCATTGTGTCATTTGCTAACGAGTTGATGGCAAGTCGAAGTAATTCCTCGTCTTCGGATGACCAAGCAATGATGGAATTCTTTTTCGGTTCCGCAGGTGCCTGCACAAAGGATAAAGTTGTTTTGAAAGGCCCGGAAGGATCTTGTGATAATAGTTTAGTACTCCCAGGATTTTCTGCAACTCGCTCACAGTCCTTGGTGACTTGATATTCTTGATTGAATTCGGCTTTGATGGCAACGGTTGAATGACTTGGGCCGTGATACGATGCCCTAAGAAGTCCACGGATGTAGTTGCAATCTGCGTCTTGTCACAGTTGATCTTGAGTCCGTGGTTGGATAAGCGTGAGAGGACATTTCGTAGATGCTTCGCATGAGATTCTAGATCTGGACTGAATACCATAATGTCATTGAGCTTTGACATTTAATAAGCAAAGTCGAGTACGTACGGTGCAGTTTTGTACGTAGGAAAGTTGAACAGAGGGCCTGTTGGCCTTTGATGCCAATGTATTATTATTATACCCCAAAAAATAGCGACGCAATATTTAAAGGAATGACAAAGAAGATATCGTTCAATTTTCTGGAATAAAATGCAGTGGAGTACAGTTTACCTTCGACTTCTTGTTCTAGTGTAACACAAAAAACTACATAATAAGCGTTTGTGAAATAATTCAACAGTACATCTGGTTGAATAGCATGTATTGTTGTGTAAAAGAAGGTCTTTAATACATTTAAAAATTAGTTAAATTAGATAGGTCTCAACGCAGATGCCAATCGGACTTTAACAAGTTCAGTCATTAGAGATGTCTCGTCAGTCGTGCCTGTGGTTGCGCAGTCATGGGAACGAATAAATTATGGTAATTAAATGTGCAAAGATATCGGGAGAGTTTATTATTTGTTGATGTAGGGTTCGTTTCAATAGCCTAAACTTTGTCTTCTATAGTTATTCTTGTTCCATATCTGATCGATTAAAAAGGAACTTTATCGTTTTCTATGCCATACACACTTCTCCATTTTCAAGACCAGATCAAACTGACAAGCACAAGAGAATGACTTTTTTTGTCAGTTAAACGATGTTTTTAATCTTCAGAGGCTAAGATTACACTATTATCGTAAGAATGGGTGTGCGAAATTTTCTTTAAGACCTCATTCATGAGTCTCGAAATGTTTGTGATTCAATACACAAGCAAAAGCGTATATTCAAATAACCCAGGAAGTGTAATGACAGCTTTTATCGCAAGGATCCCTTCATCTAGTGGTATCTGGTGATATGCTGATTTAATGTCAAGCACATTTAACCATTTACATTAGGCCACTTCATCAATGATACTTTAGCATGAATTATTGGATATAGATTCAGAATTGTAACTTTGTTCAGGGCTCGACAATCACCGCATAATCTGCAGTGACCACCTTGATATCGCAAACAAATTTAAAAAATATCTTTTGTGTGTTTCTATGATTCTCGTGGACTAAAACTAGAAAGAATGATATTGCCCTCCAGCACCTGATCAAAAATGACCTTGGCTGCCTGTAATTGATTTTGGTATATACGCCGAACTCTGGCGAAGACTGGTGGGCCTTTATTTGTTATATGGTACGACGTAGTCTAATTTGATTAATGAAGTTTAATATTTTAATATTCATAGTGTTTATAGAACTATTAATGATTTCGTGCATTCGTGGATGAGAGGATTTGAAAAAACTCGACGATCATAACTGCCAACAATTCAATTCGTTACTGTTTTAGCAAGATAACTTTGTACGTATCATTTACTAATCCATTCTACGCCAGGAAATCTAATCGTAATATACAATATGGCATGTCCGGGACGATTAACGTCCACGAAAATATACGCCAATTCATGTACATTTATTAACAGGCCGTTAGAGGTCTTTATCTGTCAGTTTATTCGGCATTTTAATGGGAAATTGTGCGTTCCTAAGGCTAATACAATCCCAATATCAACCCAAAAGCATATCCGCCAAAGCAAATCTATAACAACCGTAAACGACTCAGTTTTTTCTTTGACAGATAGAATAAGCGTCGGTCTTACTTCTTCTGTAAGAAATTGTCTTTGGGCCATCAAGCATATTCGGGCAGAGTACCTTGGGTTCCCATATACGTTGATTCATGTATCCAGTGCTAGGATTGTTCATTTGGTGACAACTATCTGACTGTGGACACATGAAAAGTTGTTTGGGTGATGATCTGTATATATTTAGAAAATAAAATACGGTTATCTGCAATATGGTATTGTTTGTGTTAATTAATACTTTGACATAAGCAATATTCTATTAAAAAACATCAACATTAATTTCATGGACGAGAGAAATTTTTTATTAAAATACGAATCACTGACGTGGTAACAATTCAATAGCCGAATACTATTTCTCTTCTGGCTTTAAGTAATTAACTTTTTTTGATATCTCTATTATCACCTGGCGTAGGCTGCTGCTATTCTGACCCAAATGTTTATTGTTCAAAATATTATTATTTTTACCATTAAAACAAACTGATTAGTGTTCGGCGAAAGAAAATTACTAAAAAATATACTGTAAATAACATTTATGAACGACGTTGATTTCTGCAAAAGAAATGTAATCAATAAATACAGACAAAAATACAAATTCGCATTTTGGTTGGTTTGTGTGCATGGAATAAAGCTTACGCTAGAAAAAAGCACAATTAACCATACAACGAAACTAGGCATAAATACGCATAGGCCAAATTTAATACAAAATAAAAACGCAAAACAATTTTCTAGACGCATTTTATAAATAACAAAATTGATGACTATTTTTAACTTAACATAATGAGCACTAATAAATTGTGAAGTTATATAAAAATAAAAGTGTAGAAGTAAAAGCGCCCCTGGGAAGTGCTTATATGGTGCCTGGCAACATAAGTTTATTTTATTTGAAGTCCAATAATATATTATGAGTACATGTATATTATCAATTCAAACTCAATATTGCATCAGGTATAAAAGGCAATTCATGCAGTAGACCGGTTTGGTCCTTATCGGGATCTCTTCAGGTAATGTTGAAAACTTTCCGCGGACGGCTACGAACGCGAAGACATTTGCTTCGGCGTCTATGACTCTATCAACTTTGCCACTTGTGCCGTATATCCCACGCAAACTGAAGCCATATGTAATACATGTAGAGTTGGAAACTCAGAAACAAATGTGCCGAGGAAGGAGGAAACCGGTCCTATGGATGAATTTACATTGCTACTTTAAATACATTTTAGTTTATACGGACAATATTCATATAATCAAAATCCTGCCATCAGACTTCAAGTATATATAATAACTCGGTGTGTCGTAGTGTCTGTTCTGTAATGTCTGATATGGAGTGGTTAGTAATATCTTCAGGTACAAAAAGATTTCAAAAAGGTCCCACCTAAATCAGAGGCTATCCAGAAAATATAAATTTACCTATATCTTCACATTTTGTGTAGTATACAGCACGTGTGGTTGATTGGATAGTCACAGGCTCCGGAGTGTTGTTTCCACCTATATTAGTTGGGTCGTTTATGCATATTTCATCAGAATTTATTATTAATGAACCATATAGTCCAGACTTAGTTATACATAATTCTGCCGTCAAATTGTTCATAAAGAGCATCGATTCAGTAAAACAACTTTACAAATATTTACTATTTATGTTCACTTCTGCGGCTCCAAGTCGGCTTCTATTATTGTGCTGACTGGTTCGTCCTAATACTGGCGCTTCAGCGAAGACTTTCTGCTGAATTAATGCCAGCCATATATAGGACTCTTGGTGCGTTCCTAGTCTCTAAGGTGGCTATTGCTACAAGGAGCAAATGTGCCGAGATTCGTAACTCGTCCGCAAAAAATTCTGGATAATACTTAGAGAGTTTCCAATAAGGCGGAAACTGGTCCAAGGGAGGAATTTTCTTTGCTACCTGATACAATTTTGAGTTTATGCTTACAATACACATATAAACATAATCCTGCAAGTAGACCTCAAATCGATACAATTTCGCGGAGTGTCATAGTGTCTGTTACATTATGACTGATCGGAGGTGGTTACTTAGATCATTAGCTACTAAAAGTTACTAAATAAGTTTCAAATGAAGGAAAATCTAACTTAAAATTTCGTGCAGTATGCGATACACGTGGCGCTGTGGAGAGAATCGCAGACTCTGAAGTAAATGTGCACTGGTTCGGATGCCATCCGCGGAAAATTCTGGACAGTATTTGAAGAGTTCTCATTAAGGACGAAATCGGTCTACTGGATAAATTTTCTTTGCTACTTGATGCAGTACTGAGTTTATGCTGGCAATATACATACATATAAATTTATGTATGAGTATATATTAGATAACTATTTTAAATTTACCTGACAAAACATTGAATGTCACGCTTAATATTTAATTTATTAATTAGCTAAGCAATTAATAATATAAATAGAGGAAAAATTATTTTTGTAACAATGTGGTCAAGATAACACCTGACTGTTTAGTTTTGTTGTTGCTGAAGGATGCATTGAGTATATTTTATTTATTAATTGAATGAGTAAGTAACAAATAACTTAATAGACATAATTAGAATATGCTTTCAAACGTCTAATATTATTTTTACGTAAATAGAGCCATTTAATTGGAATATAATAGTTAAACAGGAGTTCACCTTTAATAAAATTTATATCATTGCATAAGAAATGTACACGTTTGTATGATATTTATGTTCGAGTATATTATTTCTGTAATTTTATCACTGTCGTGATGCTACGAAAGTACACCTTATAATGTAGCTATTACCAATTATTGGTTTGAAGAATATTATTACATGTTCTATTTAAACGGTTATTGTTTGTGAAATTTATAGCAAGTTTCTTTAAATAATTTCATATTATAAATACATTTTATTCTAAAATCTCAGCAGGAGCAACGTTGGACAAATTTATGCTGAATCAAACAACAACGAGTGAAGAGTTAATTGAACTCCGTCCGTGTAGCGGTCTACCTATCGATAAGAATATTTATTTGAGAAACTGTAGGGACAATATTTTATCTCTAAGCAATATATATTGCGCTTAGAGAAAATAGATGAATTTTAGGAACTATTGCAATAATTTAACCTACTTCAAAGGCAAAAATGTTTGTTTTTTATTCAGGGAGAAATTCCGATGGAAGCTAATTAAATCTTGTTGGACGCGAGGTTCTCTAGGGATTAACTTTGATCTTTCCTGGTCACATTACACATAATAACAGATTGAGTAATTAAAATTCATATTATCTATTGATATAAAATTTAAACATTGTTGCAAAAACTGGCACATTTTTACATTCAAATTCAATAGAGTCACCTGCATATCCCTTTTCTACATAACACATAATAATCATAACAATACTTATCAAATTGAATTACATTTTTCCTCATTATTTATCCATTTGAAAGTGTAGATTTTCCTTTCGTGAATCAACCCACAACCCTTTCTTAGCATTTAATAATAAAATTATTCATTTTAGATGCGAACTTTCATCAAATTCGAAGTACATTCTCATTGAAGTTTTTCTCCTTGGTTACGCTTTGCGTTCATCACATTTAAAGTATTACAATTTTCTTTCGTGGGTGGTTCATTTTCAATCTCGATTCCGCAATGATTCGATTGATCTTTATTTCCAAGTAAGCGTTGAGCTCATCTTCGTGGTGGCTGTGTGCTGATTCATCTCTTCACCCCGAAGGCTTTCACAACACTCCTACTAACTACAGGAAATGTATTTCGATCTAATTGTTGTTCTATGACGCTCCAAAACATCAGTTTCAGTACGATATTCAGAAATATAATAACGCACAGTACACAACTCACAAAACCAGATTTAATCGAATGAGGCAGCTTCGTTCCAGACTGTTCTGATTTCCTTTATTTAGATTCACTAACTTGGTTAAAAGTCTATAAGGCCACTCAGTAGAAGTAAAACTCCCAAGTATATGCACTTAGGGGTGAAAGCTTACCTACTAAGTAACCATATATATATATATAAATATAAATAGCAATATATATATATATATATATATATATATATTCTAATTCAGCAAATTATCAACCCATACTTTTAATACTTGGCAGGTGATAAGATATGATCGAACAAATTTTGGAATAACGTTATGGTTGCGATGTCAAGGTAATTAAAAATAATATTGAAACATAGAAACCGACAAACTCATTTGTTGGCACGAATGATGTACGTAGGATGCAAATGATTGTTACCTAGAGAAAAAGAGAGGGAGAGAGCCAGTACGAAGTTTAAGTTAAGACAAAATATAGAGCAAAAGGAAGAGATTGCCACGACAAAGCATATTGTAACCCTCATGTCTACCAAAATATGAAAGAAAAAATTATATATATATATATATATATATATATATAAGTATAATTTCATACTTTATACAAATTTAAAAAAACACTGTTTATCACTCAGCTTATATAAAAAATTGAAACTACAACTGTATATATATATATATATATATATATATATATATATATACCAATATATAAAAGTAGCTAAATAATTGCAAGTGCACTAAAGACAAGTGCATAAGATTAAATAGTATTGGTTGCACAGTGGTATGTAATATCTTTAATCATGGTTACAAGCAGTACAAACACCCTGACCCATTATGTACATATATTTGTCAGTATAAACTAGGTATTGTAAAGTATGGAAAAGGCTGTTCAACCAGTAGACCGGAATTTGTCCTTATTGGGAACTCATCGCGTACAGTCCAGAATTTGCCGCGGTCAGCACTCGAAACTGGGCACGTCTGCTTTGGAAACTGGTGCTCTAACCACTTAATCACCCTGCCGCACACTACACAAAACCTTTAGTTTTATACTAACTAATTTGTCTTGCTTAGCCTTTCCTATAGGTAGAGCCTTTATAGCATCCTTTTGGCTCTAAATTTCCTAATAACCATCCCAATTCTGTCATTATCTAATAGATACCACGTTACATGGGGAAGTGGTATTGAAATGAAAATTTTAGATATTTAAAATAACTTTGGTTGCGCTGGCGGTGTTAACAATAACTTTTAATTAAGGTTGCGAACCTGATTTAAACACCTGACCCATTATGTACATACATTTGTCAGTACAAATAAGGTTTTGTATAGTGGGGAAAAGGCAGTTCATCCAGAAGACCGGTTTCGTCCTTATTGGGAAGTCATCATTATGAATTGCCTTTTATACACTATACAATACCTAGTTTGTACTGACAAATGTATGTACATAATGGGTCAGATGTTTATATCAAGTTCGCAACCTTGATTAAAAATTAAGTGCATAAGATAACCGATGAATACATCCTGTTAGACAATCTATGTATTTATTTATTAATAACAACACCTTATATAAATATATAGAATGCACATATATATGCATCACCCAATATATATAATGCATATATGTAATTAAATAAAAACAACAGTATGAGTTTATATTTATCTTTAACCAAATATTG
>JAQBSW010007197.1:0-42581 GCA_029291075.1 Eudiplozoon nipponicum
TCAATAACAGAAATTGTGCACCAACCGTTAAAAGGTGAGTCCGGTCCGCGTCAAAATCCTGATATAATTGTTACTGCATTTGTAGTCTATGGCAATTACAGCGTGCATTTACCCAAAATGTTCTGTTCAATAACAGAAATTGTGCACCAACCGTTAAAATGTGAGTCCGGTCCGCGTCAAAATCCTGATATAATTGTTACTGCATTTGTAGTCTATGGCAATTACAGCGTGCATTTACCCAAAATGTTCTGTTCAATAACAGAAATTGTGCACCAACCGTTAAAAGGTGAGTCCGGTCCGCGTCAAAATCCTGATATAATTGTTACTGGATTTGTAGTCTATGGCAAATACAGCGTGCATTTACCCAAAATGTTCTGTTCAATAACAGAAATTGTGCACCAACCGTTAAAAGGTGAGTCCGGTCCGCGTCAAAATCCTAATATAATTGTTACTGGATTTGTAGTCTATGGCAATTACAGCGTGCATTTACCCAAAATGTTCTGTTCAATAACAGAAATTGTGCACCAACCGTTAAATGTTGAGTCCGGTCCGCGTCAAAATCCTGATATAATTGTTACTGCATTTGTAGTCTATGGCAATTACAGCGTGCATTTACCCAAAATGTTCTGTTCAATAACAGAAATTGTGCACCAACCGTTAAAAGTTGAGTCCGGTCCGCGTCAAAATCCTGATATAATTGTTACTGCATTTGTAGTCTATGGCAATTACAGCGTGCATTTACCGAAAATGTTCTGTTCAATAACAGAAATTGTACACCAACCGTTAAAAGGTGAGTCCGGTCCGCGTCAAAATCCTAATATAATTGTTACTAGATTTGTAGTCTATGGCAATTACAGCGTGCATTCACCCAAAATGTTCTGTTCAATAACAGAAATTGTGCACCAACCTTTAAAAGTTGATTCCGGTCCGCGTCAAAATCCTAATATTATTGTTACTGGATTTGTAGACTATGGCAATTTCAGCGTGCATTTACCCAAAATCTTCTGTTCAATAACACAAATTGTGCACCAACCTTTAAAAGTTGATTCCGGTCCGCGTCGAAATCCTAATATAATTGTTACTGGATTTGAAGTCTATGGCAATTTCAGCGTGCATTTACCCAAAATCTTCTGTTCAATAACAGAAATTGTGCACCAACCGTTAAATGGTGAGTCCGCTCCGCGACAAAATCCTGATATAATTGTTACTGGATTTGTATCCTATGGCAATTACAGCGTACATTTACCCAAAATATTCTGTTCAATAACAGAAATTGTGCACCAACCGTTAAAAGGTGTGTCCGGTCCGCGTCAAAATCCTGATATAATTCTTACTGCATTTGTAGACTATAGCAATTGCAGCAAGCATTTACCAAAAATGTTCTGTTCAATAACAGAAATTGTGCACCAACCGTTAAAAGGTGTGTCCGGTCCGCGTCAAAATCCTGATATAATTCTTACTGTATTTGTAGTCTATGGCAATTACAGCGTGCATTTACCCAAAATGTTCTGTTCAATAACAGAAATTGTGCACCAACCGTTAAATGGTGAGTCCTGTCCGCGACAAAATCCTGATATAATTGTTACTGGATTTGTAGACTATGGCAATTACAGCGTGCATTTACCCAAAATGTTCTGTTCAATAACAGAAATGGCGCACTAACCGTAAAAAGGTGAGTCCCGTCCGCGTAAAAATCCTAATATCATTTTTACTGGATTTGTAGTCTATGTCAATTACTGCGTGTGTTTTCTTAAAATGTTCTGTTCAATAACAAAAATTATGCACCAACCGTTAAATGGTGAGTCCGATCCGCGTCAAAATCCTAATATAATTGTTACTGGATTTGTAGTCTATGGCAATTACAGCGTGCATTTACCCAAAATGTTCTGTTCAATAACAGAAATTGTCCACCAACCGTTAAAAGGTGAGTCCGGTCCGCGTCAAAATCCTGATATAATTGTTACTGCATTTGTAGTCTATGGCAAATACAGCGTGCATTTACCCAAAATGTTCTGTTCAGTAACAGAAATTGTACACCAACCGTTAAAAAGTGAGTCCGGACCGCGTCAAAATCCTAATATAATTGTTACTGGATTTGTAGTCTATGGCAATTACAGCGTGCATTTACCCAAAATGTTCTGTTCAATAACAGAAATTGTGCACCAACCTTTAAAAGTTGATACCGGTCCGCGTCAAAATCCTAATATAATAGTTACTGGATTTGAAGTCTATGGCAATTTCATCGTGCATTTACCCAAAATCTTCTGTTCAATAACAGAAATTTTGCACCAACCTTTAAAAGTTGATTCCGGTCCGCGTCAAAATCCTAATATAATTGTTACTGGATTTGTAGTCTATGTCAATCACTGCGTGTATTTTCTTAAAATGTTCTGTTCAATAACAAAAATTATGCACCAACCGTTAAATGGTGAGTCCGATCCGCGTAAAATCCTAATATAATTGTTACTGGATTTGTAGTCTATGGCAATTACAGCTTGCATTTACCCAAAATCTTCTGTTCAATAACAGAAATTGTGCACCAACCGTTAAATGGTGAGTCTAGTCCGCGATAAAATCCTGATATAATTGTTACTGGATTTGTAGTCTATGGCAATTGCAGCGTGCATTTGCCCAAAATGTTCTGTTCAAAAACAGAAATTGTGCACCAACCGTTAAAAGGTGAGTCCGGTCCGCGTCAAAATCCTCATATAATTGTTACTGCATTTGTAGTCTATGGCAATTACAGCCTGCATTTACCCAAAATGTTCTGTTCAATAACAAATATTGTGCACCAAAGGTTAAATGGTGAGTCCGGTACGCGTCAAAACCCTGTTTTAAATTTTAATGCATTTGTAGTCTAAGGCTATTACACCGTGCATTTACCCAAAATGTTCTGTTCAATAACAGAAATTGTGCACCAACCTTTAAATGTTGATTCCGGTCCGCGTCAAAATCCTAATATAATTGTTACTGGATTTGTAGTCTATGGCAATTACAGCGTGCATTTACCCAAAATGTTCTCTTCAATAACAGAAATTGTGCACCAACCGTTAAAAGGTGAGTGCGGTCCGCGTCAAAATCCTGATATAATGGTTACTGCATTTGTAGTCTATGGCAATTACAGCGTGCATTTAACCAAAATGTTCTATACAATAACAGAAATCGCCCACCAACCGTTAAAATGTGAGTCCGGTCCGCGTCAAAATCCTAATATAATTGTTACTACATTTGTAGTCTATGGCAATTACAGCGTGCATTTACCCAAAATGTTCTGTTCAATAACAGAAATTGTGCACCAACCGTTAAAATGTGAGTCCGGTCCGCGTCAAAATCCAGATATAATTGTTACTGCATTTGTAATCTATGGCAATTACAGCGTGCATTTACCAAAATGTTCTGTTCAATAACAGAAATTGTGCACCAACCTTTAAAAGTTGATTCCGGTCCGCGTCAAAATCCTAATATAATTGTTACTGGATTTGTAGTCTATGGCAATTGCAGCGTGCATTTACCCAAAATCTTCTGTTCAATAACAGAAATTGTGCACCAACCGTTAAATGGTGAGTCTAGTCCGCGTCAAAATTGTAATATAATTTTTACTGCATCTGTAGTCTATGGCAATTACTGCGTGCAATTAAACAAAATGTTCTGTTCAATAACAGAAATTTTGCACCAACCGTTAAAGGGTGAGTCCGGTCCGCGTCAAAATCGTAATATAATTGTTACTGCATTTCTAGTCTATGGCCTTTAGAGCGTGCATAAAACCAAAATGTTCTGTTCAGTAACAGAAATTGTGCACCAAACGTTAAATGGTGAGTCCTATCCGCGTCAAAATCCTAGTATAATTGTTAATGGATTTGTAGTCTATGGCAATTACAGCGTGCATTTACCCAAAATCTTCTGTTCAATAACAGAAATTGTGCACCAACCGTTAAATGGTTAATCCGGTCCGCGTCAAAATCCTGATATAATTGTTACTGGATTTGTAGTCTATGGCAATTACAGCGTGCATTTACCCAAAAATGTTCTATTCAATAACAGAAATTCTACACCAACCGTTAAAAGGTGAGTCCGGTCCGCGTCAAAATCCTAATATCCTTTTTACTGGACTTGTAGTCTAGGGCAATTACAGCGTGAATTTACCCAAAATGTTCAATTCAATAACAGAAATTGTGCACTAATCTTTAAAAGTTGATTCCGGTCCGCGTCAAAATCCTAATATAATTGTTACCGGATTTGTAGTCTATGTCAATTACAGCGTGTATTTTCTTAAAATGTTCTGTTCAATAAAAAAATTATGCACCAGCCGTAAAATGGTGAATCCGCTCCGCGTCAAAATCCTAATATAATAGTTACTTGATTTGTAGTCTATGGCAATTACAGCGTGCATTTACCCAAAAATGTTCTGTTCAATAACAGAAATTGTGCACCAACCGTTAAAATGTGAGTCCGGTCCGCGTCAAAATCCTGATATAATTGTTACTGCATTTGTAGTCTATGGCAATTACAGCGCGCATTTACCCAAAATGTTCTGTTCAATAACAGAAATCGCGCACCAACCGTTAAAATGTGAGTCCGGTCCGCGTCAAAATCCTAATATAATTGTTACTAGATTTGTAGTCTATGGCAAATACAGCGTGCATTTACCCAAAATGTTCTGTTCAACAACAAATATTGTGCACCAACCGTTAATTGGTGAGTCCGGTCCGCGTCAAAATCCTGATATAATTGTTAAAGCATTTGTAATCTAAGGCAATAACAGCGTGCATTTACCAAAAATGTCCTGTTCAATAACAGAAATTGTGCACCAACCGTTAAAAGTTGAGTCCGGTCCGCGTGAAAATCCTGATATAATTGTTACTGCATTTGTAGTCTATGGCAATTACAGAGTGCATTTACCAAAAATGTTCTGTACAATAACAGAAATTGTGCAGCAACCGTTAAAAGTTGAGTCCGGTCCGCATCAAAATCCTAATAGAATTGTTACTGCATTTGTAGTCTATGGCAATTACAACGTGCATTTACCCAAAATGTTCTGTTCAATAACAGAAATCGCGGAGCAACCGTTAAAAGGTGAGATCGGTCCGCGTCAAAATCCTAATATAATTGTTACTAGATTTGTAGTCTATGGCAATTATAGTGTGCATTTACCGAAAATGTTCTGTTCAATAACAAATATTGTGCACCAACCGTTAAATGGTGAGTCCGGTCCGCGTAAAAATCCTGATATAATTGTTAATGCATTTGTAGTCTATGGCAATTACAGCGTGCATTTACCCAAAATGTTCTGTTCAATAACAGAAATTGTGCACCAACCGTTAAAAGGTGAGTCCGGTCCGCGTCAAAATCCTGATATAATTGTTACTGGATTTGTAGTCTATGGCAATTACAGCGTGCATTTACCCAAAAATGTTCTGTTCAATAACAAAAATTGTGCACCAACCGTTAAATGGTGAGTGCGGTCCGCGTCAAAATCCTAATATAATTGTTAGTGCATTTCTAGTCTATGGCATTTACAGCGTGAATTTACCCAAAATGTTCTGTTCAATAATAGAAATTGTGCACCAACCGTTAAATGGTGAGTCCACTCAGCGTCAAAATCCTAATATAATTGTTACTGCATTTGTAGTCTATGGCAATTACAGCGTGCATTTACCCAAAATGTTCTGTTCAATAACAGAAATTGTGCACCAACCGTTAAATGGTGAGTCCGGTCCGCGTCAAAATCCTAATATAATTGTTACTGGATTTGTAGTCTATGGCAATTACAGCGTGCATTTACCCAAAATGTTCTGTTCAATAACAGAAATTGTGCACCAACCGTTAAATGGTGAGTCCGGTCCGCGTCAAAATCCTAATATAATTGTTACTGGATTTGTAGTCTATGGCAATTACAGCGTGCATTTACCCAAAATGTTCTGTTCAATAACAGAAATTGTGCACCAACCGTTAAAAGGTGAGTCCGGTCCGCGTCAAAATCCTAATATAATTGTTACTGGATTTGTAGTCTATGGCAATTACAGCGTGCATTTACCCAAAATGTTCTGTTCAATAACAGAAATTGTGCACCAACCGTTAAAAGGTGAGTCCGGTCCGCGTCAAAATCCTAATATAATTGTTACTGGATTTGTAGTCTATGGCAATTACAGCGTGCATTTACCCAAAATGTTCTGTTCAATAACAGAAATTGTGCACCAACCGTTAAAAGGTGAGTCCGGTCCGCGTCAAAATCCTAATATAATTGTTACTGCATTTGTAGTCTATGGCAATTACAGCGTGCATTTACCCAAAATGTTCTGTTCAATAACAGAAATTGTGCACCAACCGTTAAAAGGTGAGTCCGGTCCGCGTCAAAATCCTAATATAATTGTTACTGCATTTGTAGTCTATGGCAATTACAGCGTGCATTTACCCAAAATGTTCTGTTCAATAACAGAAATTGTGCACCAACCGTTAAAAGGTGAGTCCGGTCCGCGTCAAAATCCTAATATAATTGTTACTAGATTTGTAGTCTATGGCAATTACAGCGTGCATTTACCCAAAATGTTCTGTTCAATAACAGAAATTGTGCACCAACCGTTAAATGGTGAGTCCGGTCCGCGTCAAAATCCTGATATAATTGTTAATGCATTTGTAGTCTATGGCAATTACAGCGTGCATTTACCCAAAATGTTCTGTTCAATAACAGAAATTTTGCACCAACCGTTAAATGGTGAGTCCGGTCCGCGTCAAAATCCTGATATAATTGTTACTGGATTTGTAGTCTATGGCAATTACAGCGTGCATTTACCCAAAAATGTTCTGTTCAATAACAAAAATTGTGCACCAACCGTTAAATGGTGAGTGCGGTCCGCGTCAAAATCGTAATATAATTGTTAGTGGATTTCTAGTCCATGGCATTAACAGCGTGCATTTACCCAAAATGTTCTGTTCAATAACAGAAATTTTGCACCAACCGTTAAATGGTGAGTCCGGTCCGCGTCAAAATCCTAATATAATTGTTACTGCATTTCTAGTCTATGGCCTTTAGAGCGTGCATAAAACCAAAATGTTCTGTTCAGTAACAGAAATTGTGCACCAACCGTTAAATGGTGAGTCCGGTCCGCGTCAAAATCCTAATATCATTTTTACCGGATTTGTAGTCTATGGCAATTACAGCGTGCATTTACCCAAAATGTTCTATTCAATAACAGAAATTTTGCACCAATCTTTAAAAGTTGATTCCGGTCCGCGTCAAAATCCTAATATAATTGTTACCGAATTTGTTGTCTATGTCAATTACAGCGTGTATTTTCTTAAAATGTTCTGTCCAATAACAGAAATTTCGCACCGACCGTTAAAGAGTGTGTCCGCTCTGCGTCAAAATGCTAATATAATTGTTACTGCATTTGTAGTTTATGGCATTTACAGCGTGCATTTACCCAAAATGTTCTATTCAATAACAGAAATTTTGCACCAACCGTTAAAGGGTGAATCCTTTCCGCGTCAAAATCCAAATATAATTGTTAGTGGATTTCTAGTCCATGGCATTTACAGCGAGCATTTACCCAAAATGTTCTGTCCAATAACAGAAATTTTGCACCAACCGTTTAAGGCTGAGTCCGGTCCGCGTCAAAATCCTGATATAATTGTTAGTTCATTTCTAGTCTATGGCATTTACAGCAGGAATTTACCCAAAATGTTCTGTTCAATAACAGAAATTGTGCACCAACCGTTAAAAGGTGATTCCGGTCCGCGTCAAAATCGTAATATAATTGTTGCTGCATTTCTAGTCCATGGCATTTACAGCGTGCATTTACCCAAAATGTTCTGTTCAATAATAGAAATTTTGCAACAACCGCTAAAGGGTGAGTTCGGTCCGCGTCAAAATCCTGATATAATTGTTAGTGGATTTCTAGTCTATGGCATTTACAGCATGCATTTACCCAAAATGTTCTGTTCAATAACAGAAATTGTGCACCAACCGTTAAAGGGTGTGTCGGGTCCGCGTTAAAATCGTAATGTACTTGTTACCGCATTTGTAATCTATGGCATTTACTGCGTGCATTTACCCAAAATGTTCTGTTAAACAACAGCAATTTTACATTAACCGTTAAAGGGTGAATCCGGCCCGCGTCAAAATCGTAATATAATTGTTACTGCATTTCTAGTCTATGGCATTTACAGCGTGCATTTACCCAAAATGTTCTGTTCAATAACAGAAATCGCGGAGCAACCGTTAAAAGGTGAGTTCGGTCCGCGTCAAAATCCTAATATAATTGTTACTAGATTTGTAGTCTATGGCAATTACAGTGTGCATTTACCCAAAATGTTCTGTTCAATAACAGAAATTGTGCACCAACCGATAAAGGGTGAGTCCGGTCCGCGTCAAAATCCTAATATAATTGTTACTGCATTTGTAGTCTATGGCATTTACTGCGTGCAATTACCCAAAATGTTTTGTTCAATAACAGAAATTTTGCACCAACCGTTAAAGGGTGTGTCCGGTCTGCGTCAAAATCTTAATATAATTGTTTCTGGATTTCTAGTCCATTGCATTTAAAGCGAGCATTTACCCAAAATGTTCTGTTCAATAATAGAAATTGCGCACCAACCGTTAAAGTGTGAGTCCGGTCCGCGTCAAAATACTAATATAATTGTTAGTGTATTTCTAGTCTATGGCATTAACAGCGAGCATTTACACAAACTGTTCTGTTCAATAACAGAAATTGTGCACCAACCGTCAAAGGATGAGTCCGGTCCGCGTCAAAATCGTAATATAATTGTTACTGCATTTGTAATCCATAGCATTTACTGCATGCAATTACCCAAAACGTTCTGTTCACTAACAGAAATTTTGCACCAACCGTTAAAGGATGACTCCGGTCTGCGTCAAAATCTTAATATAATTGTTTCTGGATTTTTAGTCTATGGCATTTACAGCGTGCATTCATCCAAATTGTTATGTTCAATAAAAGAAATTGTGCACCAACCGTTAAAGGATGAGACCGGTCCACGTCAAAATCCTAATATAATTTTTACTGAATTTCTAGTCTATGGCATTTACAGCGTGCATTTACCGAAAATGTTCAGTTCAATAACAGAAATTGCGCACCAACCGTTAAAGGGTGTGTCCGGTCTGCGTCAAAATCCTAATATAATTGTTACTGCATTTCTAGTCCATGGAATTTACAGCGAGCATTTACCCAAAATGTTCTGTTCAATAATAGAAATTGTGCACCAACCGTTAAAGGGTGAGTCCGGTCCGCGTCAAAATCCTAATATAATTCTTACTGGATTTTTGTCTATGGCATTTTCAGCGAGCATTTACCCAAAATGTTCTGTTCAATAACAGAAATTGTGCAACAAACGTTAAACGGTGAGTACGGTCCGCGTCAAACTTCTAATATAATTGTAACTGCATTTGTAATCTATAGTATTTACGGCGTCCATTTACCCAAAATGTTCTGTTCAATAACAGAAATTTTGCACCAACCGTTAAAGGGTGAGTCCGGTCCGCGTCAAAATCCTAATATAATTTTTACTGGATTTCTAGTCCATGGCATTTACAGCGAGCATTTACCCAAAATGTTCTGTTCAATTATAGAAATTGTGCACCAACCGTTAAAGGGTGAGTCCGGTCCGCGTCAAAATCCTAATATAATTGTTACCGGGTTAATAGTCTATGGCATTTACAGCGTGCATTTACCCAAAATGTTCTGTTCAGTAACAGAAATTGTGAACTAACCGTAAAAGGCTGAGGCCGGTACTCGTTGAGATCCTAATATAATTGTTAGTGGATTTCTAGTCTACGGCATATACAGCGTGCATTTACCCAAAATGTTCAGTTCAATAACAGAAATTGTGCACCAACCGTTAAAGGGTGAGTCCGGTCCGCGTCAAAATCCTAATATAATTCTTACTGGATTTATAGTCTATGGCAATTTCAGCGTGCATTTACCCAAAATGTTCTGTTCAATAACAGAAATTGTGCACCAACCGATAAAGGGTGATTTCGTTCCGCGTCAAAATCCTAATATAATTGTTACTGCATTTCTAGTCTATGGCATTTACTGCATGCATTTACCCAAAATGTTCTGTTCAATAACAGAAATTTTGCACCAACCGTTAAAAGGTGTCTCCCGTCTGCGTCAAAATCGTAATATAATTGTTTCTGGATTTTAATTAATGGAATTTACAGCGTGCATTTATCCAAATTGTTCTGTTCCAAAAAAGAAATTGTGCACCAACCGATAAAGGATGAGTCCGGTCCACATTAAAATCCTAATATAATTGTTCCTGCATTTCTAGTCTATGGCATGTACAGCGTGCTTTTACCCAAAATGATCTGTTCAATAATAGAAATTGTGCACCAACTGTTAAAGGGTGAGTCCAGTCCGCGTCAAAATACTAATATAATTTTATTGGTTTTCTACGCTATGGCATTAACAGCGTGCATTTACCAAAAATGTTCTGTTCAATAACAGAAATTTTGCACCAACCCTTAAAGGGTGAGTCCGGTCCTCGTTAAAATCCTAATATAATTGTTACTGCATTTATAGTCCATGGCATTTACAGCGAGCATTTACCCAAAATGTTCTGTTCAATAATAGAAATTGTGCACCAACTGTTAAACGGTGAGTCCAGTCCGCGTCAAAATACTAATATAATTTTTAGTGCTTTTCTACTCTATGGCATTTACAGCGTGCATTTACCCAAAATGTTCTGTTCAATAATAGAAATTGTGCACCAACTGTTAAAGGGTGAGTCCAGTCCGCGTCAAAATACTAATATAATTTTTACTGGATTTCTAGTCCATGGCATTTACAGCGAGCATTTACCCAAAATGTTCTGTTCAATAACAGAAATTTTGCACCAACCATTAAATAGTGAATCCGGTCCGCGTTAAAATGCTAATACAATTCTTACTGCATTTGTAGTCTATGGCAATTACAGCGTGCATTAACCCAAAATGTTCTGTTCAATAACAGAAATTGTGCACCAAACGATAAAGGGTGAGTGCGGTCCGCGTCAAAATCCTAATATAATTGTTACTGCATTTCTAGTCTATGGCATTTACAGCGTGCATTTAACCAAAATGTTCTGTTCAATAACAGAAAATGTGCACCAACCGTTAAAGGGTGAGTCCGGTCCGCATAAAAATCCTAATATAATTGTTACTGCATTTCTAGTCTATGGCATTTGCAGCGTGCATTTACCCAAAATGTTCTGTTCAATAACAGAAATTGTGCACCAACCGATAAAGGGTGAGTCAGGTCCGCGTCAAAATCCTAATATAATTGTTACTGCAATTCTAGTCAATGGCATTTACAGCGTGCATTTACCCAACATGTTCTGTTCAATAACAGAAATTTTGCACCAACCGATACAGGGTGTGTCCGGTCCGCGTCAAAATCCTAATATAATTGTTACTGCATTTCTAGTCTATGGCATTTACAGCGTGCATTTATCCAAAATGTTCTGTTCAATAACAGAAATTGCGCACCAACCGTTAAAGGGTGAGTGCGTTCCGCGTCAAAATCCTAATATAATTGTTACTGCATTTCTAGTCTATGGCATTTACAGCGTGCATTTACCCAAAATGTTCTGTACAGTAACAGAAATTGTGCACCATCCAATAAAAGTGTGAGTCCGGTCCGCGTCAAAATCCTAATATAATTGTTACTGCATTTCTAGTCTATGGAATTTACAGCGTGTATTTACCCAAAATGTTCTTTTCAATAGAAGAAATTGTGCACCAACCGATAAAGGGTGAGTCCGGTCCGCGTCAAAATCCTAATATAATTGTTACTGCATTTCTAGTCTATGGCATTTACAGCGTGCATTTAACCAAAATGTTCTGTTCAATAACAGAAAATGTGCACCAACCGTTAAAGGGTGAGTCCGGTCCGCGTAAAAATCCTAATATAATTGTTACTGCATTTCTAGTCTATGGCATTTGCAGCGTGCATTTACCCAAAATGTTCTGTTCAATAACAGAAATTGTGCACCAACCGATAAAGGTTGAGTCAGGTCCGCGTCAAAATCCTAATATAATTGTTACTGAATTTCTAATCTATGGCATTTACAGCGTGCATTTACCCAAAATGTTCTGTTCAATAACAGAAATTTTGCACCGACCGATAAAGGGTGAATCCGGTCCGCGTCAAAATCCTAATATAATTGTTACTGCATTTCTAGTCCATGGCATTTACAGCGTGAAATTATCCAAAATGTTCTGTTCAATAACAGAAATTGTGCACCAACCGTTACAGGGTGAGTGCGGTCCGCGTCAAAATCCCAATATAATTGTTACTGCAAATCTTGTCTATGGCATTTACAGCGTGTATTTACCCAAAATATTCTGTTCAATAACAGAAAATGTGCACCAAACGATACAGGGTGTGTTCGGTCCACGTCAAAATCGCAATATAATTGTTACTGCATTTCTAGTCTATGGCATTTACAGCGTGCATTTATCCAAAATGTTCTGTTCAATAACAGAAATTGTGCACCAACCGTTAAAGGGTGAGTGCGGTCTGCGTCAAAATCCTAATATAATTGTTACTGCATTTCTAGTCTATGGCATTTACAGCGTGCATTTAACCAAAATGTTCTGTTCAATAACAGAAATTGTGCACCAACCGTTAAAGGGTGAGTCCCGTCCGCGTCAAAATCCTAATATAATTGTTACTGCATTTCTAGTCTATGGCATTTACAGCGTGCATTTACCCAAAATGTTCTGTTCAATAACAGAAATTGTGCACCAACCGATAAAGGGTGAGTCCGGTCCGCGTCAGAATCCTAAAATAATTGTTACTGCATTTCTAGTCTATGGCATTTACAGCGTGCATTTACCCAAAATGTTCTGTTCAATAACAGAAATTGTGCACCAACCGATAAAGGATGAATCCGGTCCGCGTCAAAATCCTAATATAATTGTTACTGCATTTCTAGTCTATGGCATTTACAGCGTGCATTTAACCAAAATGTTCTGTTCAATAACAGAAAATGTGCACCAACCGTTAAAGGGTGAGTCCTGTCCGCGTCAAAATCCTAATATAATTGTTACTGCATTTGTAGTCTATGGCATTTACAGCGTGCATTTACCCAAAATGTTCTGTTCAATAACAGAAATTGTGCACCAACCGATAAAGGGTGAGTCCGGTCCGCGTCAAAATCCTAATATAATTGTTACTGCATTTCTAGTCTATGGCATTTACAGCGTGCATTTACCCAAAATGTTCTGTTCAATAACAGAAATTTTGCACCAACCGATAAAGGGTGAGTCCGGTCCGCGTCAAAATCCTAATATAATTGTTACTGCATTTCTAGTCTATGGCATTTACAGCGTGCATTTATCCAAAATGTTCTGTTCAATAACAGAAATTGTGCACCAACCGTTAAAGGGTGAGTGCGGTCCGCGTCAAAATCCTAATATAATTGTTACTGCAATTCTTGTCTATGGCATTTACAGCGTGCATTTACCCAAAATGTTCTGTTCAATAACAGAAAATGTGCACCAAACGATACAAGGGTGTGTCGGTCCACGTCAAAATCCAATATAATTGTTACTGCATTTCTAGTCTATGGCATTTACAGCGTGCATTTATCCAAAATGTTCTGTTCAATAACAGAAATTGTGCACCAACCGTTAAAGGGTGAGTGCGGTCCGCGTCAAAATCCCAATATAATTGTTACTGCAAATCTTGTCTATGGCATTTACAGCGTGCATTTACCCAAAATATTCTGTTCAATAACAGAAAATGTGCACCAAACGATACAGGGTGTGTTCGGTCCACGTCAAAATCGCAATATAATTGTTACTGCATTTCTAGTCTATGGCATTTACAGCGTGCATTTATCCAAAATGTTCTGTTCAATAACAGAAATTGTGCACCAACCGTTAAAGGGTGAGTGCGGTCTGCGTCAAAATCCTAATATAATTGTTACTGCATTTCTAGTCTATGGCATTTACAGCGTGCATTTACCCAAAATGTTCTGTTCAATAACAGAAATTGTGCACCAACCGTTAAAGTGTGAGTCCGGTCCGCGTCAAAATCCTAATATAATTGTTACTGCATTTCTAGTCTATGGCATTTACAGCGTGCATTTACCCAAAATGTTCTGTTCAATAACAGAAATTGTGCACCAACCGTTAAAGGGTGCGTCCGGTCCGCGTCAAAATCCTAATATAATTGTTACTGCATTTCTAGTCTATGGCATTTACAGCGTGCATTTACCCAAAATGTTCTGTTCAATAACAGAAATTGTGCACCAACCGTTAAAGGGTGCGTCCGGTCCGCGTCAAAATCCTAATATAATTGTTACTGCATTTCTAGTCTATGGCATTTACAGCGTGCATTTACCCAAAATGTTCTGTTCAATAACAGAAATTGTGCACCAACCGTTAAAGGGTGCGTCCGGTCCGCGTCAAAATCCTAATATAATTGTTACTGCATTTCTAGTCTATGGCATTTACAGCGTGCATTTACCCAAAATGTTCTGTTCAATAACAGAAATTGTGCACCAACCGTTAAAGGGTGCGTCCGGTCCGCGTCAAAATCCTAATATAATTGTTACTGCATTTCTAGTCTATGGCATTTACAGCGTGCATTTACCCAAAATGTTCTGTTCAATAACAGAAATTGTGCACCAACCGTTAAAGGGTGCGTCCGGTCCGCGTCAAAATCCTAATATAATTGTTACTGCATTTCTAGTCTATGGCATTTACAGCGTGCATTTACCCAAAATGTTCTGTTCAATAACAGAAATTGTGCACCAACCGTTAAAGGGTGCGTCCGGTCCGCGTCAAAATCCTAATATAATTGTTACTGCATTTCTAGTCTATGGCATTTACAGCGTGCATTTACCCAAAATGTTCTGTTCAATAACAGAAATTGTGCACCAACCGTTAAAGGGTGCGTCCGGTCCGCGTCAAAATCCTAATATAATTGTTACTGCATTTCTAGTCTATGGCATTTACAGCGTGCATTTACCCAAAATGTTCTGTTCAATAACAGAAATTGTGCACCAACCGTTAAAGGGTGCGTCCGGTCCGCGTCAAAATCCTGATATAATTGTTACTGCATTTCTAGTCTATGGCATTTACAGCGTGCATTTACCCAAAATGTTCTGTTCAATAACAGAAATTGTGCACCAACCGTTAAAGGGTGCGTCCGGTCCGCGTCAAAATCCTAATATAATTGTTACTGCATTTCTAGTCTATGGCATTTACAGCGTGCATTTACCCAAAATGTTCTGTTCAATAACAGAAATTGTGCACCAACCGTTAAAGGGTGCGTCCGGTCCGCGTCAAAATCCTAATATAATTGTTACTGCATTTCTAGTCTATGGCATTTACAGCGTGCATTTACCCAAAATGTTCTGTTCAATAACAGAAATTGTGCACCAACCGTTAAAGGGTGCGTCCGGTCCGCGTCAAAATCCTAATATAATTGTTACTGCATTTCTAGTCTATGGCATTTACAGCGTGCATTTACCCAAAATGTTCTGTTCAATAACAGAAATTGTGCACCAACCGTTAAAGGGTGCGTCCGGTCCGCGTCAAAATCCTGATATAATTGTTACTGCATTTCTAGTCTATGGCATTTACAGCGTGCATTTACCCAAAATGTTCTGTTCAATAACAGAAATTGTGCACCAACCGTTAAAGGGTGCGTCCGGTCCGCGTCAAAATCCTAATATAATTGTTACTGCATTTCTAGTCTATGGCATTTACAGCGTGCATTTACCCAAAATGTTCTGTTCAATAACAGAAATTGTGCACCAACCGTTAAAGGGTGCGTCCGGTCCGCGTCAAAATCCTAATATAATTGTTACTGCATTTCTAGTCTATGGCATTTACAGCGTGCATTTACCCAAAATGTTCTGTTCAATAACAGAAATTGTGCACCAACCGTTAAAGGGTGCGTCCGGTCCGCGTCAAAATCCTAATATAATTGTTACTGCATTTCTAGTCTATGGCATTTACAGCGTGCATTTACCCAAAATGTTCTGTTCAATAACAGAAATTGTGCACCAACCGTTAAAGGGTGCGTCCGGTCCGCGTCAAAATCCTAATATAATTGTTACTGCATTTCTAGTCTATGGCATTTACAGCGTGCATTTACCCAAAATGTTCTGTTCAATAACAGAAATTGTGCACCAACCGTTAAAGGGTGCGTCCGGTCCGCGTCAAAATCCTAATATAATTGTTACTGCATTTCTAGTCTATGGCATTTACAGCGTGCATTTACCCAAAATGTTCTGTTCAATAACAGAAATTGTGCACCAACCGTTAAAGGGTGCGTCCGGTCCGCGTCAAAATCCTAATATAATTGTTACTGCATTTCTAGTCTATGGCATTTACAGCGTGCATTTACCCAAAATGTTCTGTTCAATAACAGAAATTGTGCACCATCCGATAAAGGGTGAGTGCGGTCCGCGTCAAAATCCTAATATATTTGTTACTGCATTTTAGTCTATGGCATTTACAGCGTGCATTTACCCAAAATGTTCTGTTCATTAACAGAAATTGTGCACCAACCGATAAAAGTGTAAGTCCGGTCCGCGTCAAAATCCTAATATATTTGTTACTGCATTTCTAGTCTATGGCATTTACAGCGTGCATTTAACCAAAATGTTCTGTTCAATAACAGAAAATGTGCACCAACAGTTAAAGGGTGATTGCGGTCTTCGTCAAAATCCTAATATAATTGTTACTGCATTTGTAGTCTATGGCAATTACAGCGTGCATTTTGCCAAAAAGTTCTGTTCAATAACAGAAACTGTGTAAACACCGTTAAAGTGTGAGTCCGGTCCGCGTCAAAATCCTAATATATTTGTTAGTGCATTTCTAGTCTATGGCATTTACAGCGTCCTTTTACCCAAAATGTTCTGTTCAATAACAGAAAGTATTACCGATAAAGGTGAGACCGGTCCGCGTCTAAATCCTAATATAATTGTTACTGCATTTCTAGTCTATAGCATTTACTGCGTGCATTTACCCAAAATGTTCTGTTCAATAACAGAAATTGTGCACCAACCGTTAAAGGGTGCGTCCGGTCCGCGTCAAAATCGTAATATAATAGTTACTGCATTTCTAGTCTATTGCATTTACAGCGTCCATTTACCCAAAATGTTCTGTTCAATAACAGAAATTGTGCACCAACCGTTAAAGGGTGCGTCCGGTCCGCGTCAAAATCCTGATATAATTGTTATTGCATTTCTGGTCTATGGCATTTACAGCGTGCATTTACCCAAAATGTTCTGTTCAATAACAGAAATTGTGCACCAACCGATAAGGTGTGAGTCCCGTCCGCGTCAAAATCCTAATATAATTGTTACTGCATATGTAGACTATGGCATTTACAGCGTGCATTTACCCAAAATGTTCTGTTCAATAACAGAAATTTTGCACCGACCGATAAAGGGTGAATCCGGTCCGCGTCAAAATCCTAATATAATTGTTACTGCATTTCTAGTCTATGGCATTTACAGCGTGAATTTATCCAAAATGTTCTGTTCAATAACAGAAATTGTGCACCAACCGTTAAAGGGTGAGTGCGGTCCGCGTCAAAATCCCAATATAATTGTTACTGCAAATCTAGTCTATGGCATTTACAGCGTGCATTTACCCAAAATATTCTGTTCAATAACAGAAAATGTGCACCAAAATCATAAAGGGTGTGTCCGGTCCGAGTCTAAATCGCAAATTAATTGTTACTGCATTTCTAGTCTATGGCATTTACAGCGTGCATTTATCCAAAATGTTCTGTTCAATAACAGAAATTGTGCACCAACCGTTAAAGGGTGAGTGCGGTCTGCGTCAAAATCCTAATATAATTGTTAGTGCATTTCTAGTCTATGGCATTTACAGCGTGCATTTAACAAAAATGTTCTGTTCAATAACAGAAAATGTGCACCAACCGTTAAAGGGCGAGTCCGGTCCGCGTCAAAATCCTAATATAATTGTTACTGCATTTCTAGTCTATGGCATATACAGCGTGCATTTAACCAAAATGTTCTGTTCAATAACAGAAAATGTGCACCAACCGTTAAAGGGTGAGTCTTGTCCGCGTTAATATCCTAATATAATTCTTACTGCATTTGTAGTCTATGGCAATTACAGCGTGCATTTACCCAAAATGTTCTGTTCAATAACAGAAATTGTGCACCAACCGATAAAGGGTGAGTCCTGTCCGCGTCAAAATCCTAATATAATTCTTACTGGATTTGTAGTCTATGGCATTTACAGCGTGCATTTTCCTAAAATGTTCTGTTCAATAACAGAAATTGTGCAACAACCGTTAAAGGGTGAGTGCTGTCCGCGTCAAAATCCTAATAAAATTGTTACTGCATTTCTAGTCTATGGCATTTACAGCGTGCATTTAACCAAAATGTTCTGTTCAATAACAGAAAATGTGCACCAACCGATACAGGGTGTGTCCTGTCCGCGTCAAAATCCTAATATAATTGTAATTGCATTTCTAGTCTATGGCATTTACAGCGTGCATTTAACCAAAATGTTCAGTTCAATAACAGAAATTGTGCACCAACTGATAAAGAGTGGGTGCGGTCCGCATCAAAATTCTAATATAATTGTTACTCCATTTCTAGTCTACGGCATTTACAGCGTGCATTTACCCAAAATGTTCTGTTCAATAACAGAAATTGTGCACCAACCGATAAAGGATGAGTCCGGTCCGCGTCAAAATCCTAATATAATTGTTATTACATTTCTAGTCTATGGCATTTACAGCGTGCATTTAACCAAAATGTTCTGCTCAATAACAGAAAATATGCACCAACCGTTAAAGGGTGAGTCCGGTCCGCGTCAAAATCCTAATAAATTTGTTAGTGGATTTTTAGTCTATGGCATTTACAGCGTGCATTTAACCAAAATGTTCTGTTCAATAACAGAAATTGTGCACCAATCGTTAAAGGGTGAGTCCGGTCCGCGTCAAAATCCTAATATAATTGTTACTGCATTTCTAGTCTATGGCATTTACAGCGTGCATTTATCCAAAATGTTCTGTCAATAACAGAAATTGTGCACCATCCGATAAATATTGAGTGCGGTCCGCGTCAAAATCCTAATATATTGTTACTGCATTTTAGTCTATGGCATTTACAGCGTGCATTTACCCAATATGTTCTGTTCTATTAACAGAAATTGTGCACCAACCGATAAAAGTGTAAGTCCGGTCCGCGTCAAAATCCTAATATATTTGTTACTGCATTTCTAGTCTATGGCATTTACAGCGTGCATTTAACCAAAATGTTCTGTTCAATAACAGAAAATGTGCACAAACAGTTAAAGGGTGATTACGGTCTTCGTCAAAATCCTAATATAATTGTTACTGCATTTGTAGTCTCAGTGGCAATTACAGCGTGCATTTCTGCCAAAAAGTTCTGTGCAATAACAGAAACTGTGTAAACACCGTTAAAGTGTGAGTCCGGTCCGCGTCAAAATCCTAATATATTTGTTACTGCATTTCTAGTCTATGGCATTTACAGCGTGCATTTATCCAAAATGTTCTGTTCAATAACAGAAATTGTGCACCAACCGATAAAAGTGTGAGTCCGGTCCGCGTCAAAATCCTAATATAATTGTTACTGCATTTCTAGTCTATGGCATTTACAGCGTGCATTTACCCAAAATGTTCTGCTCAATAACAGAAATTGTGCACCAACCGTTAAAGGGTGAGTCCGGTCCGCGTCAAAATCCTAATATAATTGTTACTGCATTTCTAGTCTATGGCATTTACAGCGTGCATTTACCCAAAATGTTCTGTTCAATAACAGAAATTGTGCACCAACCGATAAAGTGTGAGTCCGGTCCGCGTCAAAATCCTAATATAATTGTTACTGCATTTCTAGTCTATGGCATTTACAGCGTGCATTTACCCAAAATGTTCTGTTCAATAACAGAAATTGTGCACCAACCGATAAAGGGTGAGTCAGGTCCGCGTCAAAATCCTAAAATAATTTTTACTGCATTTCTAATCTCTGGCATTTACAGCGTGCATTTACCCAAAATGTTCTGTTCAATAACAGAAATTTTGCACCGACCGATAAAGGGTGAGTCCGGTCCGCGTCAAAATCCTAATATAATTGTTACTGCATTTCTAGTCTATGGCATTTACAGCGTGAATTTATCCAAAATGTTCTGTTCAATAACAGAAATTGTGCACCAACCGTTAGAGGGTGAGTGCGGTCCGCGTCAAAATCCCAATATAATTGTTACTGCAAATCTAGTCTATGGCATTTACAGCGTGCATTTACCCAAAATATTCTGTTCAATAACAGAAAATGTGCACCAAAATCATAAAGGGTGTGTCCGGTCCGAGTCTAAATCGCAATATAATTGTTACTGCATTTCTAGTCTATGGCATTTACAGCGTGCATTTATCCAAAATGTTCTGTTCAATAACAGAAATTGTGCACCAACCGATAAAGGGTGAGTCCGGTCCGCGTCAAAATCCTAATATAATTGTTACTGCATTTCTAGTCTATGGCATTTACAGTGTGCATTTACCCAAAATGTTCTGTTCAATAACAGAAATTGTGCGTACACCAAAAAATCATAAAGGGTGTGTCCTGGTCCGAGTCTAAATCGCAATATAATTCGTTACTGCATTTCTAGTCTGGCGGCATTTACAGCGTGCATTTATCCAAAATGTTCCTCCTGTTCAATAACAGAAATTGTGCACCAACCGTTAGAGGGTGAGTGCGGTCCGCGTCAAACTCTAACATAATTGTTACTGCAAATCTTAGCTCCAGGCATTTACAGCGTGCATTTACCCAAAATATTCTGTTCTTAATAACAGAAAATGTGCACCAAAAATCATAAAGGTGTGTCCGGTCCGAGTCTAAATCGCAATATAATTGTTAGTGCATTTCTAGTCTATGGCATTTACAGTGTGCATTTAACAAAATGTTCTCCTGTCTAATAACAGAAAATGTGCACCAACCGTTAAAGGCGAGTCCGACCATGTCAAAATCCTGATATAATTGTTACTGCATTTGTACTCTATGGCATTTACAGCGTGCATTTACCCAAAATGTTCTGTTCAATAACAGAAATTGTGCTGCAACCGATAAAGGGTGAGTTCTCACCGCGTCAAAATCCTAATATAAAGGTTACTACATTTGTAGTCTATGGCAATTACAGCGTGCATTTTGCCAAAATGTTCTGTTCAATAACAGAAATTGTGTACCCACCGTTATAGGGTGAGTCCTGTCCGCGTCAAAATCCTAATATAATTCTTACTGGATATATAGTCTATGGCATTTTCAGCGTGCATTTAACTAAAATGTTCTGTTCAATAACAGAAATGGTGCAACAAACGTTAAAGGGTGAGTGCTGTCCGCGTCAAAATCCTAATAAAATTGTTACTGCATTTCTAGTCTATGGCATTTACAGCGTGCATTTAACCAAAATGTTCTGTTCAATAACAGAAAATGTGCACCAACCGATACAGGGTGTGTCCTGTCCGCGTCAAAATCCTAATATAATTGTAATTGCATTTCTAGTCTATGGCATTTACAGCGTGCATTTAACCAAAATGTTCAGTTCAATAACAGAAATTGTGCACCAACTGATAAAGAGTGGGTGCGGTCCGCGTCAAAATTCTAATATAATTGTTACTCCATTTCTAGTCTACGGCATTTACAGCGTGCATTTACCCAAAATGTTCTGTTCAATAACAGAAATTGTGCACCAACCGATAAAGGATGAGTCCGGTCCGCGTCAAAATCCTAATATAATTGTTATTACATTTCTAGTCTATGGCATTTACAGCGTGCATTTAACCAAAATGTTCTGTTCAATAACAGAAATTATGCACCAACCGTTAAAGGGTGCGTCCGGTCCGCGTCAAAATCCTAATAAATTTGTTAGTGGATTTTTAGTCTATGGCATTTACAGCGTGCATTTATCCAAAATGTTCTGTTCAATAACAGAAATTGTGCACCAATCGTTAAAGGGTGACTCCGGTCCGCGTCAAAATCCTAATATAATTGTTACTGCATTTCTAGTCTATGGCATTTACAGCGTGCATTTATCCAAAATGTTCTAGTCAATAACAGAAATTGTGCACCATCCGATAAAGATTGAGTGCGGTCCGCGTCAAAATCCTAATATATTTGTTACTGCATTTTAGTCTATGGCATTTACAGCGTGCATTTACCCAAAATGTTCTGTTCATTAACAGAAATTGTGCACCAACCGATAAAAGTGTAAGTCCGGTCCTCGTCAAAATCCTAATATAATTGTTACTGCATTTCTAGTCTATGGCATTTACAGCGTGCATTTACCCAAAATGTTCTGTTCAATAACAGAAATTGTGCACCAACCGATAAAGTGTGAGTCCGGTCCGCGTCAAAATCCAAATATAATTGTTACTGCATTTCTAGTCTATGGCATTTACAGCGTGCATTTACCCAAAATGTTCTGTTCAATAACAGAAATTGTGCACCAACCGTTAAAGGGTGCGTCCGGTCCGCGTCAAAATCCTGATATAATTGTTACTGCATTTCTAGTCTATGGCATTTACAGCGTGCATTTACCCAAAATGTTCTGTTCAATAACAGAAATTGTGCACCAACCGTTAAAGGGTGAGTGCGGTCCGCGTCAAAATCCTAATATAATTGTTACTGCAATTCTAGTCTATGGCATTTACAGCGTGCATTTACCCAAAATGTTCTGTTCAATAACAGAAATTGTGCACCAACTGTTAAAGGGTGCGTCCGGTCCGCGTCAAAATCCTGATATAATTGTTACTGCATTTCTAGTCTATGGCATTTACAGCGTGCATTTACCCAAAATGTTCTGTTCAATAACAGAAATTTTGCACCGACCGATAAAGGGTGAGTCCGGTCCGCGTCAAAATCCTAATATAATTGTTACTGCATTTCTAGTCTATGGCATTTACAGCGTGAATTTATCCAAAATGTTCTGTTCAATAACAGAAATTGTGCACCAACCGATAAAGGATGAATCCGGTCCGCGTCAAAATCCTAATATAATTGTTACTACATTTCTAGTCTATGGCATTTACAGCGTGCATTTAACCAAAATGTTCTGTTCAATAACGAGAAAATGTGCACCAACCGTTAAAGGGTGAGTCCGGACCGCGTCAAAATCCTAATATAATTGTTACTGCATTTCTAGTCTATGGCATTTACAGCGTGCATTTAACCAAAATGTTCTGTTCAATAACAGAAATTGTGCACCAATCGTTAAAGGTTGAGTCCGGTCCGCGTCAAAATCCTAATATAATTGTTACTGCATTTCTAGTCTATGGCATTTACAGCGTGCATTTACCCAAAATGTTCTGCTCAATAACAGAAATTGTGCACCAACCGATAAAGGGTGAGTGCGGTCCGCGTCAAAATCCTAATATTATTGTTACTCTATTTCTAGTCTATGGCATTTACAGCGTGCATTTAACCAAAATGTTCTGTTCAATAACAGAAATTGTGCACCAACTGATAAAGAGTGAGTGCGGTCCGCGTCAAAATCCTAATATAATTGTTACTGCATTTCTAGTCTATGGAATTTACAGCGTGCATTTAACGCAAAATGTTCTGTTCAATAACAGAAAATGTGCACCAACCGTTAAAGGGTGAGTCCGGTCCGCGTCAAAATCCTAATATAATTGTTACTGCATTTGTAGTCTATGGCAATTACAGCGTGCATTTTCCCAAAATGTTCTGTTAAATAACAGAAATTGTGCACCAACCGTTAAAGGGTGCGTCCGGTTCGCGTCAAAATCCTGATATAATTGTTACTGCATTTCTAGTCTATGGCATTTACAGCGTGCATTTACCCAAAATGTTCTGTTCAATAACAGAAATTGTGCACCAACCGTTAAAGGGTGCGTCCGGTCCGCGTCAAAATCATAATATAATTGTTACTGCATTTCTAGTCTATGGCATTTACAGCGTGCATTTACCCAAAATGTTCTGTTCAATAACAGAAATTGTGCACCAACCGTTAAAGGGTGAGTGCGGTCCGCGTCAAAATCCCAATATAATTGTTACTGCAAATCTAGTCTATGGCATTTACAGCGTGCATTTACCCAAAATATTCTGTTCAATAACAGAAAATGTGCACCAAAATCATAAAGGGTGTGTCCGGTCCGAGTCTAAATCGCAATATAATTGTTACTGCATTTCTAGTCTATGGCATTTACAGCGTGAATTTATCCAAAATGTTCTGTTCAATAACAGAAATTGTGCACCAACCGTTAAAGGGTGAGTGCGGTCCGCGTCAAAATCCTAATATAATTGTTACTGCATTTCTAACCTATGTCATTTACAGCGTGCATTTAACAAAAATTTTCTGTCCAATAACAGAAAATGTGCACCAACCGTTAAAGGGCGAGTCCGGTCCGCGTCAAAATCCTAATATAATTGTTACTGCATTTCTAGTCTATGGCATTTACAGCGTGCATTTAACCAAAATGTTCTGTTCAATAACAGAAAATGTGCACCAACCGTTAAAGGGTGAGTCTTGTCCGCGTTAATATCCTAATATAATTCTTAATGCATTTGTAGTCTATGGCAATTACAGCGTGCATTTACCCAAAATGTTCTGTTCAATAACAGAAATTGTGCAACAACCGATAAAGGGTGAGTTCTCACCGCGTTAAAATCCTAATATAAATGTTACTACATTTGTAGTCTATGGCAATTACAGCGTGCATTTTGCCAAAATGTTCTGTTCAATAACAGAAATTGTGTACCCACCGTTAAAGGGTGAGTCCTGTCCGCGTCAAAATCCTAATATAATTCTTACTGGATATATAGTCTATGGCATTTTCAGCGTGCATTTAACTAAAATGTTCTGTTCAATAACAGAAATGGTGCAACAAACGTTAAAGGGTGAGTGCTGTCCGCGTCAAAATCCTAATAAAATTGTTACTGCATTTCTAGTCTATGGCATTTACAGCGTGCATTTAACCAAAATGTTCTGTTCAATAACAGAAAATGTGCACCAACCGATACAGGGTGTGTCCTGTCCGCGTCAAAATCCTAATATAATTGTAATTGCATTTCTAGTCTATGGCATTTACAGCGTGAATTTAACCAAAATGTTCAGTTCAATAACAGAAATTGTGCACCAACTGATAAAGAGTGAGTTCGGTCCGCGTCAAAATCCTAATATAATTGTTACTCCATTTCTAGTCTATGGCATTTACAGCGTGCATTTACCCAAAATGTTCTGTTCAATAACAGAAATTGTGCACCAACCGATAAAGGATGAGTCCGGTCCGCGTCAAAATCCTAATATAATTGTTACTACATTTCTAGTCTATGGCATTTACAGCGTGCATTTAACCAAAATTTTCTGTCCAATAACAGAAAATGTGCACCAACCGTTAAAGGGCGAGTCCGGTCCGCGTCAAAATCCTAATATAATTGTTACTGCATTTCTAGTCTATGGCATTTACAGCGTGCATTTAACCAAAATGTTCTGTTCAATAACAGAAAATGTGCACCAACCGTTAAAGGGTGAGTCTTGTCCGCTTTAATATCCTAATATAAATCTTACTGCATTTGTAGTCTATGGCAATTACAGCGTGCATTTACCCAAAATGTTCTGTTCAATAACAGAAATTGTGCAACAACCGATAAAGGGTGAGTTCTCACCGCGTTAAAATCCTAATATAATTGTTACTGCATTTGTAGTCTATGGCATTTACAGCGTGCATTTAACCAAAATGTTCTGTTCAATAACAGAAAATGTGCACCAACCGATAAAAGGGTAAGTCCGGTCCGCGTCAAAATCCTAATATAATTGTTACTGCATTTCTAGTCTATGGCATTTACAGAGTGCATTTAACCAAAATGTTCTGTTCAATAACAGAAAATATGGACAAACCGTTAAAGGGTGAGTCCGGTTCGCGTCAGAATCCTAATATAATTGTTACTACATTTCTAGTCTATGGCATTTACAGCGTGAATTTACCCAAAATGTTCTGTTCAATAACAGAAATTGTGCACCAACCGTTAAAGGGTGAGTCCGGTCCGCGTCAAAATCCTAATATAATTGTTACTGCATTTCTAGTCTATGGCATTTACAGCGTGCATTTACCCAAAATGTTCTGTTCAATAACAGAAATTGTGCACCAACCGATAAAGGGTGAGTCCGGTCCGCGTCAAAATCCTAATATAATTGTTACTGCATTTCTAGTCTATGGCATTTACAGCGTGCATTTACCCAAAATGTTCTGTTCAATAACAGAAATTGTGCACCAACCGTTAAAGGGTGAGTGCGGTCCGCGTCAAAATCCCAATATAATTGTTACTGCAAATCTAGTCTATGGCATTTACAGCGAGCATTTACCCAAAATGTTCTGTTCAATAACAGAAAATGTGCACCAACCGTTAAAGGGCGAGTCCGGTCCGCGTCAAAATCCTAATATAATTGTTACTGCATTTCTAGTCTATGGCATTTACAGCGTGCATTTACCCAAAATGTTCTGTTCAATAACAGAAATTGTGCACCAACCGTTAAAGGGTGAGTCCGGTCCGCGTCAAAATCCTAATATAATTGTTACTGCATTTCTAGTCTATGGCAATTACAGCGTGCATTTACCCAAAATGTTCTGTTCAATAACAGAAATTGTGCACCAACCGATAAAGGGTGAGTCCTCACCGCGTCAAAATCCTAATATAAATGTTACTACATTTGTAGTCTATGGCAATTACAGCGTGCATTTTGCCAAAATGTTCTGTTCAATAACAGAAATTGTGTACCCACCGTTATAGGGTGAGTCCTGTCCGCGTCAAAATCCTAATATAATTCTTACTGGATTTATAGTCTATGGCATTTTCAGCGTGCATTTAACTAAAATGTTCTGTTCAATAACAGAAATGGTGCAACAAACGTTAACGGGTGAGTGCTGTCCGCGTCAAAATCCTAATAAAATTGTTACTGCATTTCTAGTCTATGGCATTTACAGCGTGCATTTAACCAAAATGTTCTGTTCAATAACAGAAAATGTGCACCAACCGATACAGGGTGTGTCCTGTCCGCGTCAAAATCCTAATATAATTGTAATTGCATTTCTAGTCTATGGCATTTACAGCGTGCATTTAACCAAAATGTTCAGTTCAATAACAGAAATTGTGCACCAACTGATAAAGAGTGAGTTCGGTCCGCGTCAAAATCCTAATATAATTGTTACTCCATTTCTAGTCTATGGCATTTACAGCGTGCATTTACCCAAAATGTTCTGTTCAATAACAGAAATTGTGCACCAACCGATAAAGGATGAGTCCGGTCCGCGTCAAAATCCTAATATATTTGTTACTGCATTTCTAGTCTATGGCATTTACAGCGTGCATTTACCTAAAATGTTCTGTTCAATAACAGAAATTGTGCACCAACCGATACAGGGTGTGTCCGGTCCGCGTCAAAATCGTAGTATAATTGTTACTGCATTTCTAGTCTATGGCATTTACAGCGTGCATTTATCCAAAATGTTCTGCTCAATAACAGAAATTGTGCGCCAACCGTGAAAGAGTGAGTGCGGTCCGCGTCAAAATCCTAATATAATTGTTACTGCATTTCTAGTCTATGGCATTTACAGCGTGCATTTAACCAAAATGTTCTGTTCAATAACAGAAAATGTGCACAAACAGTTAAAGGGTGAGTCCGGTCCGCGTCAAAATCCTAATATAATTGTTACTGCAATTCTAGTCTATGGCATTTACAGCGTGCATTTACCTAAAATATTCTGTTCAATAACAGAAATTGTGCACCAACCGATACAGGGTGTGTCCGGTCCGCGTCAAAATCGCAATATAATTGTTACTGCATTTCTAGTCTATGGCATTTACAGCGTGCATTGAACCAAAATGTTCTGTTCAATAACAGAAAATGTGCACCAACCGATACAGGGTGTGTCCTGTCCGCGTCAAAATCCTAATATAATTGTTACTGCATTTCTAGTCTATGGCATTTACAGCATGCATTTAACCAAAATGTTCTGTTCAATAACAGAAATTGTGCACCAACTGATAAAGAGTGAGTGCGGTCCGCGTCAAAATCCTAATAAAATTGTTACTGAATTTCTTGTCTATGGCATTTACAGCGTGCATTTACCCAAAATGTTCTGTTCAATAACAGAAATTGTGCACCAACCGATAAAAGTGTGAGACCGGTCCGCGTCAAAATCCTAATATAATCGTTACTGCATTTCTACTCTATGGCATTTACAGCGTGCATTTACCCAAAATGTTCTGTTCAATAACAGAAATTGTGCACCAACCGATAAAGAGTGAGTCGGGTCCGCGTCAAAATCCTAATATAATTGTTACTGCATTTCTAGTCTATGGCATTTACAGCGTGCATTTAACAAAAATGTTCTGTTCAATAACAGAAAATGTGCACCAACCGTTAAAGGGCGAGTCCGGTCCGCGTCAAAATCCTAATATAATTGTTACTGCATTTCTAGTCTATGGCATTTACAGCGTGCATTTAACCAAAATGTTCTGTTCAATAACAGAAAATGTGCACCAACCGTTAAAGGGTGAGTCTTGTCCGGGTTAATATCCTAATATAATTCTTACTGCATTTGTAGTCTATGGCAATTACAGCGTGCATTTACCCAAAATGTTCTGTTCAATAACAGAAATTGTGCAACAACCGATAAAGGGTGAGTTCTCACCGCGTTAAAATCCTAATATAAATGTTACTACATTTGTAGTCTATGGCAATTACAGCGTGCATTTTGCCAAAATGTTCTGTTCAATAACAGAAATTGTGCACCAACCGTTAAAGGGTGCGTCCTGTCCGCGTCAAAATCCTAATATAATTCTTACTGGATTTGTAGTCTATGGCAATTTCAGCGTGCATTTACCCAAAATGTACTGTTCAATAACAGAAATGGTGCAACAAACGTTAAAGGGTGAGTGCTGTCCGCGTCAAAATCCTAATATAATTGTTACTGCATTTCTAGTCTATGGCATTTACAGCGTGCATTTAACCAAAATGTTCTGTTCAATAACAGAAAATGTGCACCAACCGATACAGGGTGTGTCCTGTCCGCGTGAAAATCCTAATATAATTGTAATTGCATTACTAGTCTATGGCATTTACAGCGTGCATTTAACCAAAATGTTCTGTTCAATAACAGAAGTTGTGCACCAACTGTTAAAGAGTGAGTGCGGTCCGCGTCAAAATCCTAATATAATTGTTACTTCATTTCTAGTCTATGGCATTTACAGCGTGCATTTACCCAAAATGTTCTGTTCAATAACAGAAATTGTGCACCAACCGATAAAAGTGTGAGACCGGTCCGCGTCAAAATCCTAATATAATTGTTACTGCATTTCTAGTCTATGGCATTTACAGCGTGCATTTAACCAAAATGTTCTGTTCAATAACAGAAAATGTGCACCAACCGTTAAAGGGTGAGTCCGGTCCGCGTTAAAATCCTAAAATAATTGTTACTGCATTTCTAGTCTATGGCATTTACAGCGTGCATTTACCCAAAATGTTCTGTAAAATAACAGAAATTGTGCACCAACCGTTAAAGGAGGAGTCCGGTCCGCGTCAAAATCCTAATATAATTGTTACTACATTTCTAGTCTATGGCATTTACAGCGTGCATTTAACCAAAATGTTCTGTTCAATAACAGAAAATGTGCACCAAACGTTAAAGGGTGAGTCCGGTCCACGTCAAAATCCTAATATAATTGTTAGTGGATTTCTAGTCTATGGCATTTACAGCGTGTATTTAACCAAAATGTTCTGTTCAATAACAGAAATTGTGCACCAATCGTTAAAGGGTGAGTCCGGTCCGCGTCAAAATCCTAATATAATTGTTACTGCATTTCTAGTCTATGGCAATTACAGCGTGCATTTATCCAAAATGTTCTGTTCAATAACAGAAATTGTGCACCAACCGATAAAGGGTGAGTCCGGTCCGCGTCAAAATCCTAATATATTTGTTACTGCATTTCTAGTCTATGGCATTTACAGCGTGCATTTACCCAAAATGTTCTGTTCAATAACAGAAATTGTGCACCAACCGATAAAAGTGTGAGTCCGGTCCGCGTCAAAATCCTAATATAATTGTTACTGCATTTCTAGTCTATGGCATTTACAGCGTGCATTTACCCAAAATGTTCTGTTCAATAACAGAAATTATGCACCAACCGTTAAAGGGTGAGTCCGGTCCGCGTCAAAATCCTGATATAATTGTTACTGCATTTCTAGTCTATGGCATTTACAGCGTGCATTTACCCAAAATGTTCTGTACAATAACAGAAATTGTGCACCAACCGTTAAAGGAGGAGTCCGGTCCGCGTCAAAATCCTAATATAATTGTTACTGCATTTCTAGTCTATAGCACTTACAGCGTGCATTTAACCAAAATGTTCTGTTCAATAACGGAAAATGTGCACCAACCGTTAAAGGGTGAGTCCGGTCCGCGTCAAAATCCTAATATAATTGTTAGTGGATTTCTAGTCTATGGCATTTACAGCGTGTATTTAACCAAAATGTTCTGTTCAATAACAGAAATTGTGCACCAATCGTTAAAGGGTGAGTCCGGTCCGCGTCAAAATCCTAATATAATTGTTACTGCGTTTCTAGTCTATGGCATCTACAGCGTGCATTTATCCAAAATGTTCTGTTCAATAACAGAAATTGTGCACCAACCGATACAGGGTGTGTCCGGTCCGCGTCAAAATCCTAACATATTTGTTACTGCATTACTAGTCTATGGCATTTACAGCCTGCATTTAACCAAAATGTTCTGTTCAATAACAGAAGTTGTGCACCAACAGATAAAGAGTGAGTGCGGTCCGCGTCAAAATCCTAATATAATTGTTACTCCATTTCTAGTCTATGGCATTTACAGCGTGCATTTACCCAAAATGTTCTGTTCAATAACAGAAATTGTGCACCAACCGATAAAAGTGTGAGTCCGGTCCGCGTCAAAAACCTAATATAATTGTTACTGCATTTCTAGTCTATGGCATTTACAGCGTGCCTTTACCCAAAATGTTCTGTACAATAACAGAAATTTTGCACCAACCGTTAAAGGAGGAGTCCGGTCCGCGTCAAAATCCTAATATAATTGTTAGTGTATTTCTAGTCTATGGCAATTACAGCGTGTATTTAACCAAAATGTTCTGTTCAATAACAGAAATTGTGCACCAATCGTTAAAGGGTGAGTCCGGTCCGCGTCAAAATCCTAATATAATTGTTACTGCGTTTCTAGTCTATGGCATCTACAGCGTGCATTTATCCAAAATGTTCTGTTCAATAACAGAAATTGTGCACCAACCGATACAGTTTGTGTTAGGTCCGCGTCAAAATCCTAACATATTTGTTACTGCATTTCTAGTCTATGGCATTTAAAGCGTGCATTTACCCAAAATGTTCTATTCAATAACAGAAATTGTGCACAAACCGATAAAGATTGAGTGCGGTCCGCGTCAAAATTCTAATATATTTGTTACTGAATTTCTAGTCTATGACATTTACAGCGTGCATTTACCCAAAATGTTCTGTTCAATAACAGAAATTGTGCACCAACCGATAAAAGTGTAAGTCCGGTCCGCGTCAAAATCCTAATATAATTGTTACTGCATTTCTAGTCTATGGAATTTACAGCGTGCATTTAACCAAAATGTTCTATTCAATAACAGAAATTGTGCACAAACCGTTAAAGGGTGAGTCCGGTCCGCGTCAAAATCCTAATATAATTGTTACTGCATTTGTAGTCTATGGCATTTACAGCGTGCATTTACCCAAAATGTTCTGTTCAATAACAGAAATTGTGCACCATCCGTTAAAGGGTGCGTCCGGTCCGCGTCAAAATCCTGATATAATTGTTACTGCATTTCTAGTCTATGGCATTTACAGCGTGCATTTACCCAAAATGTTCTGTTCAATATCAGAAATTGTGCACCAACCGTTAAAGGATGCGTCCGGTCCGCGTCAAAATCCTGATATAATTGTTACTGCATTTCTAGTCTATGGCATTTACAGCGTGAATTTACCCAAAATGTTCTGTTCAATAACAGAAATTGTGCACCAACCGATAAAGCGTGAGTCCGGTCCGCTTCAAAATCCTAATATAATAATACTGCATTTCTAGTCTATGGCATTTACACCGTGCATTTATCCAAAATGTTCTGTTCAATAACAGAAATTGTGCACCAACCGTTAAAGGGTGCGTCCTGTCCGCGTCAAAATCCTAATATAATTGTTACTGCATTTCTAGTCTATGGCATTTACAGCGTGCATTTACCCAAAATGTTCTGTTTAATAACAGAAATTGTGCACCAACCGATAAAGGGTGTGTCCGGTCCGCGTCAAAATCGCAATATAATTGTTACTGCATTTCTAGTCTATGGCATTTACAGCGTGCATTTACCCAAAATGTTCTGTTCAATAACAGAAATTGTGCACCAACCGTTAAAGGTGAGTCCGGTCCGCATCAAAATCCTAATATTTTGTTACTGCATTTCTAGTCAATGGCATTTACAGCGTGCATTTACCCAAAATGTTCTGTTTAATAACAGAAATTGTGCACCAACCGATAAAGGGTGAGTCCGGTCCGCGTCAATATCCTAATATAATTGTTACTGCATTTCTAGTCTATGGCATTTACAGCGTGCATTTACCCAAAATGTTCTGTTCAATAACAGAAATTGTGCACCAATCGATAAAGGGTGAGTCCGGTCCGCGTCAAAATCCTAATATAATTGTTACTGCATTTCTAGTCTATGGCATTTACAGCGTGCATTTAACCAAAATGTTCTGTTCAATAACAGAAAATGTGCACCAACCGTTAAAGGGTGAGTCCGGTTCGCGTCAGAATCCTAATATAATTGTTACTGCATTTCTAGTCTATGGCATTTACAGCGTGAATTTACCCAAAATGTTCTGTTCAATAACAGAAATTGTGCACCAACCGATAAAGCGTGAGTCCGGTCCGCGTCAAAATCCTAATATAATAATACTGCATTTCTAGTCTATGGCATTTACACCCTGCATTTATCCAAAATGTTCTGTTCAATAACAGAAATTGTGCACCAACCGATAAAAGTGTAAGTCCGGTCCGCGTCAAAATCCTAATATAATTGTTACGGCAATTCTAGTCTATGGCATTTACAGCGTGCATTTACCCAAAATGTTCTGTTCAATAACAGAAATTGTGCACCAACCGATACAGGGTGTGTCCGGTCCACGTCAAAATCGCAATATAATTGTTACTGCATTTCTAGTCTATGGCATTAACAGCGTGCATTTATCCAAAATGTTCTGTTCAATAACAGAAATTGTGCACCATCCGTTAAAGGATGAATCCGGTCCGCGTCAAAATCCTAATATAATTGTTACTGCTTTTCTAGTCTATTGCATTTACAGCGTGCATTTATCCAAAATGTTCTGTTCAATAAAAGAAATTGTGCACCAACCGTTAAAGGGTGAGTCCGGTCCGCGTCAAAATCCTAATATAATTGTTACTGCATTTGTAGTCTATGGCAATTACGGCGTGCATTTACCCAAAATTTTCTGTTCAATTACAGAAATTGTGCACCAACCGTAAAAAGGTGAGTCCGGTCCGCCTCAAAATCCTGATATAATTGTTACTGCATTTGTAGTCTATGGCAATTACAGCGGGCATTTACCCAAAATTTTCTGTTCTATAACAGAAATTGTGCACCAACCGATAAAAGGTGAGTCCGGTCCGCGTCAAAATCCTAATATAATTGTTACTGCATTTCTAGTCTACAGCATTTACAGCGTGCATTTACCTAAAATGTTCTGTCCAATAACAGAAATTGTGCACCAACCGATAAAGGGTGAGTCCGGTCCGCGTCAAAATCCTAATATAATTGTTACTGCATTTGTAGTGTATGGCATTTACAGCGTGCATTTACCCAAAATGTTCTGTTCAATAACAGAAATTGTGCACCAACCGAAGGAGGGTGAGTCCGTTCCGCGTCAAAATCCTAATATATTTGTTACTGCATTTCTAGTCTATGGCATTTACAGCGTGCATTTAACCAAAATGTTCTGTTCAATAACAGAAATTGTGCACCAACCGTTAAAGTGTGAGTCCGGTCCGCGTCAACATCCTAATATAATTGTTAATGCATTTGTAGTCTATGGCATTTACTGCGTGAATTTACCCATAATGTTCTGTCCAATAACAGGAATTGTGCACCAACCGTTAAAGGGTGAGGCCGGTCGTCGTTAAAACCCTAATATAATTGTTACTGCATTTGTAGCCTATGGCATTTACAGCGTGCATTTACACAAAATGTTCTGTTCAATAACAGAAATTGTGCACAAAACGATAAAGGGTGAGTCCGGTCCGCGTCAAAATCCTAGTATAATTGTTACTGCATTTGTAGTCTATGGCATTTACAGCGTGCATTTACCCAAATGTTATGTTCAAAAACAGAAAATGTGTACCAACGGATAAAGGGTGAGTCCGGTCCGCATCAAAATCCTAATATAACTGTTACTGCATTTGTAGTCTATGGCACATACAGCTTGCATTTACCCAAAATGTTCTGTTCAATAACAGAAATTGTGCACCATCCGATAAACGGTGAGTCCGGTCCGCGTCAAAATCCTTATATAATTTTTATTGTTTTTCAAGTCTACGGCATTTACAGGGTGCATTTACCTAAAATGTTCTGTTCAAAAACAGAAATTGTGCACAAACCGACAAAGGGTGTGTCCGGTCCGCGTCAAAATCCTAATATAATTCTTACTGCAATTCTAGTCTATGGCATTTACAGTGTGCATTTAACCAAAATGTTCTGTTCAATAACAGAAATTGTGTACCAACCGATAAAGGGTGAGTCTGGTCCGCGTCAAAATCCAAATATAATTGTTACTGCATTTCTAGTCTATGGCATTTACAGTGTGCATTTAACCAAAATGTTCTGTTCAATAACAGAAAATGTGCAGCATTCGATAAAAGTGTGAGTCCGGTCCGTGTCAAAATCCAAATATAATTGTTTCTGCATTTCTAGTCTATGGCATTTACAGCGTGTATTTAACCAAAATGTTCTGTTCAATAACAGAAATTATGCACCAACCGTTAAAGGGTGAGTCCGGTCCGCGTCAAAATCCTAATATAATTGTTACTGCATTTGTAGTCTATGGCATTTACTGCGTGCATTTATCATAATGTTCTGTCTTATAACAGAATTTGTGCACCAACCGTTAAAGGGTGAGGCCGGTCGTCGTTAAAACCCTTATATAATTGTTACTGCATTTGTAGTCTATGGCATTTACAGCGTGCATTTACCCAAAATGTTATGTTAAATAACAGAAATTGTGCACCAACCGATAAAGTGTGAGTCCGGTCCGCATAAAAATCCTAATATAACTGTTACTGCATTTGTAGTCTATGGCACTTACAGCTTGCATTTACCCAAAATGTTCTGTTCAATAACAGAAATTGTGTACCATCCGATAAACGGTGAGTCCGGTCCGCGTCAAAATCCTTATATTATTTTTATTGTATTTCAAGTCTACGGCATTTACAGGGTGCATTTACCTAAAATGTTCTGTTCAAAAACAGAAATTCTGCACCAACCGACCAAGGGTGTGTCCGGTCCGCGTCAAAATCCTAATATATTTCTTACTGCATTTCTAGTCTATGGCATTTACAGTGTGCATTTAACCAAAATTTTCTGTTCAATAACAGAAATTTTGCGCCAACCAATAAAGGGTGAGTCTGGTCCGCGTCAAAATCCAAATATAATTGTTACTGAATTTCTAGTCTATGGCATTTACAGCGTGCATTTAACCAAAATGTTCTGTTCAATAAAAGAAAATGTGCACCTATCGTTAAAGGGCGAGTCCGGTCCGCATCAAAATCCTAATATAATTGTTACTGCATTTGTAGTCTATGGCATTTACTGCGTGAATTTACCCATAATGTTCTGTCCAATAACAGAAATTGTGCACCAATCGATAAAGGGTGAGTCCGGTCCGCGTCAAAATCCTAATATTATTGTTACTGCATTTCTAGTCTATGGCATTTACAGCGTGCATTTAACCAAAATGTTCTGTTCAATAACAGAAAATGTGCACCAACCGTTAAAGGGTGAGTCCGGTCCGCGTCAAAATCCTAAAATAATTGTTACTGCATTTCTAGTCTATGGCATTTACAGCGTGCATTTACCCAAAATGTTCTGTTCAATAACAGAAATTGTGCACCAACCGATAAAGGGTGAGTCCGGTCCGCTTCAAAATCCTAATATAATTGTTACTGCATTTCTAGTCTATGGCATTTACACCCTGCATTTATCCAAAATGTTCTGTTCAATAACAGAAATTGTGCACCAACCGATAAAAGGGTAAGTCCGGTCCGCGTCAAAATCCTAATATAATTGTTACGGCAATTCTAGTCTATGGCATTTACAGCGTGCATTTACCCAAAATGTTCTGTTCAATAACAGAAATTGTGCACCAACCGATACAGGGTGAGTCCGGTCCGCGTCAAAATCCTTATATAATTTTTATTGTTTTTCAAGTCTACGGCATTTACAGGGTGCATTTACCTAAAATGTTCTGTTCAAAAACAGAAATTGTGCACTAACCGACGAAGGGTGTGTCCGGTCCGCATCAAAATCCTAATATAATTCTTACTGCAATTCTAGTCTATGGCATTTACAGTGTGCATTTAACCAAAATGTTCTGTTCAATAACAGAAATTGTGCACCAACCGATAAAGGGTGAGTCCGGTCCGCGTCAAAATCCTAATATAATTGTTACTGCATTTCTAGTCTATGGCATTTACAGCGTGCATTTAACCAAAATGTTCTGTTCAATAACAGAAAATGTGCACCAACCGATAAAAGTAAGAGTCCGGTCCGCGTCAAAATCCGAATATAATTGTTACTGCATTTCTGGTCTATGGCACTTACAGCGAGCATTTACCCAAAATGTTCTGTTCAATAACAGAAATTGTGCACCAACCGATACAGGGTGTGTCCGGTCCGCGTCAAAATCCTAATATAATTGTTACTGCATTTCTAGTCTATGGCATTTACAGCGTGCATTTATCCAAAATGTTCTGTTCAATAACAGAAATTGTGCACCATCCGTTAAAGGGTGAGTGCGGTCCGCATCAAAATCCTAATATTTTTGTTACTGCATTTCTAGTCTATGGCATTTACAGCGTGCATTTACCCAAAATGTTCTGTTCAATAACAGAAATTGTGCACCAACCGATAAAGGGTGAGTCCGGTCCGCGTCAAAATCCTAATATAATTGTTACTGCATTTCTAGTCTATGGCATTTACAGCGTGCATTTAACCAAAATGTTTTGTTCAATAACAGAAATTGTGCACCTACCGTTAAAGGGTGAGTCCGGTCCGCGTCAAAATCCTAATATAATTGTTAATGCATTTGTAGTCTATGGCATTTACTGCGTGCATTTACCCATAATGTTCTGTCCAATAACAGAAATTGTGCACCAACCGTTAAAGGGTGAGGCCGGTCGTCGTTAAAACCCTAATATAATTGTTACTGCATTTGTAGCCTATGGCATTTACAGCGTGCATTTACACAAAATGTTCTGTTCAATAACAGAAATTGTGCACAAAACGATAAAGGGTGAGTCCGGTCCGCGTCAAAATCCTAGTATAATTGTTACTGCATTTGTAGTCTATGGCATTTACAGCGTGCATTTACCCAAAATGTTATGTTCAAAATGTGCACCAACCGATAAAGGGTGAGTCCGGTCCGCATCAAAATCCTAATATAATTGTTACTGCATTTGTAGTCTATGGCACATACAGCTTGCATTTACCCAAAATGTTCTGTTCAATAACAGAAATTGTGCACCATCCGATAAACGGTGAGTCCGGTCCGCGTCAAAATCCTTATATAATTGTTATTGTATTTCAAGTCTACGGCATTTACAGGGTGCATTTACCTAAAATGTTCTGTTCAAAAACAGAAATTGTGCACCAACCGACCAAGGGTGCGTCAGGTCCGCGTCAAAATCCTAATATAATTCTTACTGCATTTCTAGTCTACGGCATTTACAGTGTGCATTTAACCAAAATGTTCTGTTCAATAACAGAAATTGTGCACCAAACGATAAAGGGTGAGTCTGGTCCGCGTCAAAATCCAAATATAATTGTTACTGCATTTCTAGTCAATGGCATTTACAGCGTGAATTTACCCAAAATGTTCTGTTCAATAAAAGAAAATGTGCACCAACCGATAAAAGTAAGAGTCCGGTCCGCGTCAAAATCCTATTATAATTGTTACTGAATTTCTGGTCTATGGCACTTACAGCGTGCATTTAACCAAAATGTTCTGTTTAATAACAGAAAATGTGCACCAACCGTTAAAGGGTGAGACCGGTTCGCGTCAGAATCCTTATATAATTGTTACTGCATTTCTAGTCTATGGCATTTACAGCGTTAATTTACCCAAAATGTTCTGTACAATAACAGAAATTGTGCACCAACCGATAAAGCGTGAGTCCGGTCCGCGTCAAAATCCTAATATAATTGTTACTGCATTTCTAGTCTATGGCATTTACAGCGTGCATTTACCCAAAATGTTCTGTTCAATAACAGAAATTGTGCACCAACCGATAAAGGGTGAGTCCGGTCCGCGTCAAAATCCTAATATAATTGTTACTGCATTTCTAGTCTATGGCATTTACAGCGTGCATTTACCCAAAATGTTCTGTTCAATAACAGAAATTGTGCACCAACCGTTAAAGGGTGAGTCCGGTCCGCGTCAAAATCCTAATATAATTGTTACTGCATTTCTAGTCTATGGCATTTACAGCGTGCATTTACCCAAAATGTTCTGTTCAATAACAGAAATTGTGCACCAACCGTTAAAGGGTGAGTGCGGTCCGCGTCAAAATCCTAATATAATTGTTACTGCATTTCTAGTCTATGGCATTTACAGCGTGCATTTACCCAAAATGTTCTGTTCAATAACAGAAATTGTGCACCAACCGTTAAAGGGTGAGTCCGGTCCGCGTCAAAATCCTAATATAATTGTTACTGCATTTCTAGTCTATGGCATTTACAGCGTGCATTTACCCAAAATGTTCTGTTCAATAACAGAAATTGTGCACCAACCGTTAAAGGGTGAGTCCGGTCCGCGTCAAAATCCTAATATAATTGTTACTGCATTTCTAGTCTATGGCATTTACAGCGAGCATTTAACCAAAATGTTCTGTTCAATAACAGAAATTGTGCACCAACCGATAAAGGGTGAGTCCGGTCCGCGTCAAAATCCTAATATAATTGTTACTGCATTTCTAGTCTATGGCATTTACAGCGTGCATTTACCCAAAATGTTCTGTTCAATAACAGAAATTGTGCACCAACCGTTAAAGGGTGAGTCCGGTCCGCGTCAAAATCCTAATATAATTGTTACTGCATTTCTAGTCTATGGCATTTACAGCGTGCATTTACCCAAAATGTTCTGTTCAATAACAGAAATTGTGCACCAACCGTTAAAGGGTGAGTCCGGTCCGCGTCAAAATCCTAATATAATTGTTACTGCATTTCTAGTCTATGGCATTTACAGCGTGCATTTACCCAAAATGTTCTGTTCAATAACAGAAATTGTGCACCAACCGTTAAAGGGTGCGTCCGGTCCGCGTCAAAATCCTAATATAATTGTTACTGCATTTCTAGTCTATGGCATTTACAGCGTGCATTTACCCAAAATGTTCTGTTCAATAACAGAAATTGTGCACCAACCGTTAAAGGGTGAGTCCGGTCCGCGTCAAAATCCTAATATAATTGTTACTGCATTTCTAGTCTATGGCATTTACAGCGTGCATTTACCCAAAATGTTCTGTTCAATAACAGAAATTGTGCACCAACCGTTAAAGGGTGAGTCCGGTCCGCGTCAAAATCCTAATATAATTGTTACTGCATTTCTAGTCTATGGCATTTACAGCGTGCATTTACCCAAAATGTTCTGTTCAATAACAGAAATTGTGCACCAACCGTTAAAGGGTGAGTCCGGTCCGCGTCAAAATCCTAATATAATTGTTACTGCATTTCTAGTCTATGGCATTTACAGCGTGCATTTACCCAAAATGTTCTGTTCAATAACAGAAATTGTGCACCAACCGTTAAAGGGTGCGTCCGGTCCGCGTCAAAATCCTAATATAATTGTTACTGCATTTCTAGTCTATGGCATTTACAGCGTGCATTTACCCAAAATGTTCTGTTCAATAACAGAAATTGTGCACCAACCGTTAAAGGGTGAGTCCGGTCCGCGTCAAAATCCTAATATAATTGTTACTGCATTTCTAGTCTATGGCATTTACAGCGTGCATTTACCCAAAATGTTCTGTTCAATAACAGAAATTGTGCACCAACCGATAAAGGGTGAGTCCGGTCCGCGTCAAAATCCTAATATAATTGTTACTGCATTTCTAGTCTATGGCATTTACAGCGTGCATTTACCCAAAATGTTCTGTTCAATAACAGAAATTGTGCACCAACCGTTAAAGGGTGAGTCCGGTCCGCGTCAAAATCCTAATATAATTGTTACTGCATTTCTAGTCTATGGCATTTACAGCGTGCATTTACCCAAAATGTTCTGTTCAATAACAGAAATTGTGCACCAACCGTTAAAGGGTGAGTCCGGTCCGCGTCAAAATCCTAATATAATTGTTACTGCATTTCTAGTCTATGGCATTTACAGCGTGCATTTACCCAAAATGTTCTGTTCAATAACAGAAATTGTGCACCAACCGTTAAAGGGTGCGTCCGGTCCGCGTCAAAATCCTAATATAATTGTTACTGCATTTCTAGTCTATGGCATTTACAGCGTGCATTTACCCAAAATGTTCTGTTCAATAACAGAAATTGTGCACCAACCGTTAAAGGGTGAGTCCGGTCCGCGTCAAAATCCTAATATAATTGTTACTGCATTTCTAGTCTATGGCATTTACAGCGTGCATTTACCCAAAATGTTCTGTTCAATAACAGAAATTGTGCACCAACCGTTAAAGGGTGAGTCCGGTCCGCGTCAAAATCCTAATATAATTGTTACTGCATTTCTAGTCTATGGCATTTACAGCGTGCATTTACCCAAAATGTTCTGTTCAATAACAGAAATTGTGCACCAACCGTTAAAGGGTGAGTCCGGTCCGCGTCAAAATCCTAATATAATTGTTACTGCATTTCTAGTCTATGGCATTTACAGCGTGCATTTACCCAAAATGTTCTGTTCAATAACAGAAATTGTGCACCAACCGTTAAAGGGTGCGTCCGGTCCGCGTCAAAATCCTAATATAATTGTTACTGCATTTCTAGTCTATGGCATTTACAGCGTGCATTTACCCAAAATGTTCTGTTCAATAACAGAAATTGTGCACCAACCGATAAAGGGTGCGTCCGGTCCGCGTCAAAATCCTAATATAATTGTTACTGCATTTCTAGTCTATGGCATTTACAGCGTGCATTTACCCAAAATGTTCTGTTCAATAACAGAAATTGTGCACCAACCGTTAAAGGGTGAGTCCGGTCCGCGTCAAAATCCTAATATAATTGTTACTGCATTTCTAGTCTATGGCATTTACAGCGTGCATTTACCCAAAATGTTCTGTTCAATAACAGAAATTGTGCACCAACCGATAAAGGGTGAGTCCGGTCCGCGTCAAAATCCTAATATAATTGTTACTGCATTTCTAGTCTATGGCATTTACAGCGTGCATTTACCCAAAATGTTCTGTTCAATAACAGAAATTGTGCACCAACCGTTAAAGGGTGAGTCCGGTCCGCGTCAAAATCCTAATATAATTGTTACTGCATTTCTAGTCTATGGCATTTACAGCGTGCATTTACCCAAAATGTTCTGTTCAATAACAGAAATTGTGCACCAACCGATAAAGGGTGAGTCCGGTCCGCGTCAAAATCCTAATATAATTGTTACTGCATTTCTAGTCTATGGCATTTACAGCGTGCATTTACCCAAAATGTTCTGTTCAATAACAGAAATTGTGCACCAACCGTTAAAGGGTGAGTCCGGTCCGCGTCAAAATCCTAATATAATTGTTACTGCATTTCTAGTCTATGGCATTTACAGCGTGCATTTACCCAAAATGTTCTGTTCAATAACAGAAATTGTGCACCAACCGTTAAAGGGTGAGTCCGGTCCGCGTCAAAATCCTAATATAATTGTTACTGCATTTCTAGTCTATGGCATTTACAGCGTGCATTTACCCAAAATGTTCTGTTCAATAACAGAAATTGTGCACCAACCGTTAAAGGGTGAGTCCGGTCCGCGTCAAAATCCTAATATAATTGTTACTGCATTTCTAGTCTATGGCATTTACAGCGTGCATTTACCCAAAATGTTCTGTTCAATAACAGAAATTGTGCACCAACCGTTAAAGGGTGAGTCCGGTCCGCGTCAAAATCCTAATATAATTGTTACTGCATTTCTAGTCTATGGCATTTACAGCGTGCATTTACCCAAAATGTTCTGTTCAATAACAGAAATTGTGCACCAACCGTTAAAGGGTGAGTCCGGTCCGCGTCAAAATCCTAATATAATTGTTACTGCATTTCTAGTCTATGGCATTTACAGCGTG